>AWUE01023030.1:0-12382 GCA_001974825.2 Corchorus olitorius
TCAACTGCAATTGATTTGAAGACTCCTCAAGAGGTATGGTACGATAAACCCTCTGATTACTCTGGCTTGAGAATATTTGGTTGTCCTGCTTATGCTCATGTTAATGATGGTAAACTGGAGCCTAGGGCAATTAAGTGCATATTTCTAGGATATGGAACTGGTGTTAAAGGTTATAGGTTGTGGCATTCTGATAGCAACAAAGTTATTATTAGCAGAGATGTAACCTTTAATGAATCTGCTATGTTTAGCCAGAAAGAGAAGCTGTTGATCTTGCAGGTACTGACCAGAGAGTGGTATTTGATGCACCACCTTTGAAATCACCTTCTGTTACTACAGGAGAGTCTAGGACTGAAACTGATGATTTGTCTAAAAGTATAGCAGAAAGGAGAACCAGAAGGGAAATCAGAAAGCCACAAAGGTATGTAGATTGCATTAGTTTTAATGTTGGTGAAACTGATCCTATTGCATATGCTTTGTCAGTGACAGAAATTATTGATTCTGATGAACCAAGATCCTATAAAGAGGCAATTAAGAGTGAGAATGCAGCAGACTGGTTATTAGCTATGAATGAGGAGATGCAGTCTCTTGCAAAGAATGAGACATGGAAACTTGTACCATTGCCAAAAGGAGTGAGACCAGTAGGATGTAAATGGGTATTCAAAAGGAAAGAGGGAATCCCCGGAGTTGAACCTGCAAGGTTCAAGGCTAGACTTGTGGCTAAGGGTTTTTCGCAAAAGGAGGGAATAGACTACAATGAGGTATTTTCACCAGTTGTGAAGCACAAAACTATTCGGGTTCTTCTATTTTGATCTCTATCTAGAACAGTTAGATGTTAAGACTGTTTTTTTGCATGGTAATATAGAGGAACAGATTTACATGTCATAGCCTGAGGGATTTATTGATTCTGAGAATGAAGACCATGTGTGCTTATTGCAGAAGTCCTTGTATGGTTTGAAACAGTCTCCTAGACAGTGGTATAAGAGGTTTGACTCATTTATGGTTTCTCATGATTTTGCTAGAAATCAGTATGATAACTGTGTGTACTCTAAGAAGTTGTCTGATGGTTCATATATATACTTGCTGCTATATGTTGATGACATGTTGATTGCAGCCAAGGATTTGGCTGAGATTAATAGCCTGAAAGCTTTGCTAAGCAGTGAATTTGAGATGAAGGATTTGGGTGCAGCGAAGAAGATTTTGGGTATGGAGATTTGGAGGGATAGAAAAGCAGGCTTGTTGTATGTATCTCAACAGAAATACATCGAAAAGGTACTGCAATCTTTTCAAATGGATACAGCCAAACCGGTTAGTACCCCTTTAGCTGCACATTTTAAACTTGATGCTAGTGCTCTACCTAGTTCTGATGATGAAGTTAACTGCATGAGTAGAATACCATATTCTAGCGCAGTAGGTAGCTTGATGTATGCTATGGTTTGCACTAGGCCAGACTTAGCTCATGCTGTTAGTGTGGTTAGTAGGTTTATGAGTAATCCTGGTAAAGCTCATTGGGAGGCTGTTAAGTGGATTATGCGATATTTGAATGGAACGAAGAATGTCTGTTTGGTTTATGGTTCTGATGGTAATTCTGGATTGATTGGTTATGCTGATTCTGATTATGCTGGTGACCTTATTAAAAGAAGATTTTTAACATGTTATATCTTCACCCTGTATGGTTGTGCTATTAGTTGGAAAGCAACTCTTCAAGCAACTGTTGCTTTGTCTACTACTGAGGCAGAATATATGTCATTGACTGAAGGGATTAAAGAAGGTATGTGGTTGCATGGTCTTGTTGATAGTTTGGGTTTGAATGTTTCAAAGCCTGTTATTTACTGTGATAGTCAGAGTGCTTTGAGTTTGGCGAAAAACCCTGTGTATCATGAAAGATCAAAGCATATTGATGTTAGATTGAATTTTATTCGTGATGCTTTGGATAATAAGGTGGCCACTATAGAGAAGATTCCTACAGCTGATAATCCTGCAGACATGTTGACGAAGCCATTGACAACTGACAAGTTCAAGCATAGCTTGGAATTGGTAAATGTTCGCATAGCTTGAAGCCTTTAGGGGCTTGATTGGCAAAGAGTGAAGCTTGGCGTATTTTGGTGATTTGGTAAACTTAAGTCAAGGTGGAGATACTTCGATTGAGTTATGTAGAATTCAAGTCAAGGTGGAGAAATGTTATTTGTGCCTGGAATTCTTGTTAACCCGGTTCAAATTGTGACCCGACCGAAATTTGTGGAGCTACGAATTTTGTGGATTTTTCCTGGAGGTCTGTGATGGAAGCGGAGGTATGGATTAGTTGTCCTAGTCAAGATAGGAACTAAATACCCTATGTTTATATAAGGGGTCTATATCTTGTATTCTTGATGTGTTGTATTGTTCTCTCCTAAATAATAAGAATCTCTCTCTGCCCGTGGACGTAGATCAAATTGATCGAACCACGTAAATCTTCTTGTTCTTGTTTATTATTTTAGACTTGTTTAATCGCAACAAGAAAGGACCTGCATATACATTCATCAGTTTCATCATATCAGACATTAAGAACAGCAGAGACAACAACAAAAAAGGATGCTCCAATCCAATTCAAAGAGGTAAGACAAAAGACAAATTATGATCATGTAAGGAGGAAAATTAATAAGGAATAAAAAAGGATATCTTCTACTAAGCAACGATCAACCTTTTTCATATATATACGAATAATTACAATCAAATTTTCTTGATTGGGAGAGAATGAAATAATGAAAAAAAATAAAAAAGGCCAGATTTGTAACAAATATTCTCTACTGTTTGGTTAAATTAATTATAAAAATAAAAATCTCACATTGGCCTTATATCAAACACTTGATATGCATACTTATGCAACATAACTTACACATAGCTATGCAAATTTTTTCAACCTTTGAATCTACGAGCTCCATATATGGCAACAGTAGGCACATGACTTCCTTAATCATCTTTTTCATCACCCTACGAGCAACTCATCAAAATGCCACAACAACAACAGTTTCAAGAACAACAACAACAACAACTTCACTTCCAAAATGGAAGAAAATGTTGTCCAAGAAGCTGTTTCCGGTCTTGAAAGTTGAAAGTGTTGAGAAACTCATCAGATTACTTTCCCAAACTCAACAACAACAAAACCATAGTTGTAATAATCAAGAAAAATACCAGTCATCGATGGATTTGGAAATGGACAACAAAGCTGGACATCGCCGTTTCCAAGTCCAAGAGAGTCATCTCTCTTCTGGGTCGAACCAGAGAACCAGAACAGGGCATGCTCGTTTTAGAAGAGCCCCTGTAGGACTAACGCCGTCGTTCGCTGCTGCAGATTCTAGTTAAACTTTAACTGTTTTTCCTTCTGTTAGCCAAAACCAAGGAAAGCCCAACTGAAATTGGTGAAATCGAACATAGGTCGAAGAGAGAATAGAAGAAAATGGAAGAGAAAATTTGGGAATTAGAGAGTTAGGGATTTGGTTTTGTCTTTTGTCTTTAGTCTTTAGGGTAACGTTTGAATGAGAGAATTTGAGAATTAGAGAGTTAAAGAAAAATATAGCCTGAGTTATATTTTTCCTTTTTTTTTTGCTTTAAAGTAGAAATTACTTTTTTTTTATTAATTTCCCCATGTCACGTGGCTATTATATTCCACGTGGCTAAAATCACGCGATTTCTTGGCGCGTTGAATTTCAACTTACAGTGCCGTTTGAAATTTTCCTGATTTGTAAGAGATCGATAATGTTTGATCCTGAAATCGCAGTTTTGTAACGTTTGATCCTGAATTGAACATTCGGACAAACGTTATATCCTGAATTGAACATTTAGCCTATTAGAAGGGCTTCTTTGCAAAGGTTAGTGATATTATTGTTTTCGGTTTTTTCGGTCTCTTTTTTATGTTTATAATCGTAATAGTCCCTATTTGTTCTTCAGAGCCAAAACAGAGGATGGACCCATCCCCCATTACTTGTGTTGGTGTAAGCGTAATAGCTACCAGATGGAAGAAAAAATTAAATTGTATAATTGTTATTTAAATCCCAATCATTAATTCCTGGGTAATGATGTTATGCCTTATTAAATCATTATTATTGTTTGGAAATAAGACTTTTCGAGGAAGGAAAAAAATGAATTAGCTTCAGATCAAACTCCCTGCATAATAGGAAGAATATTGGTCATGATGAAACTCCCCAACATGAGTATATATTTGTTAACTGAATTACCTTGTATTGAGTAAACCATAGAATCATTTCACGAGGTAATTAGTTATTAATTGTGTTCTTTTTAAGAGGTTAGTTGAACAACTACGGACAACCCGCACTCTATTATGATGAGATTGATCTCACAAGTCACAATTAATCTTTCTTGTGAAATTTGGATATAATATATACTTATACTTACTAAATATTATTTGAAATATCCAGGAAATTTACCAAAGGCCCCTTTTGAGGATCGATGAGGAGGCTCTATTTGAATTTTTTTTGTCATTTTCTGTCTTTTCTCACTTGCCAAATTACTAAGAAGACCCAAGGTTAGTTTCTAGTCAGTTCTTACCCTTGAGCCCTTTTTGGTGATTATCCTTTCCTTTGACATAAATGTTATAATAAATCCTATCTCCATTATCTATACTTTTGCTAATGAATGCTTGGATTGTAACCTCTCTTCAGGCCTTTCATATCCATATGAAGAAGAGAGTATAAGCTTAGTTTTTGTTTAAGTGCTACACACTTTAGAGGAGGAAACAAAATTGAAGCTATTGCACCTGTCCATGTACAAACTAATATTTACTATTTATTGCTAACTTTAGGGTATATGCTTAATGTTAATAGTATAGCCTTTTAAAGATGCAACACATTTAAAATCATAGTACTTTCGAACTTTCCTACGCATCAAACAATTTAATTCGAACAGAAAATTGGTTAAAGAAGTGGATTTCTGAACACTCGACGCGCCAGCGCGGAGCGATCCACTTGTTACAATATTATTTGAAACACCCAATAAAATTTCTAAACGCCCCTTTTGAGGATCGATGAGGAGGCTCCATTTGAACTCTTTTTGTCATTTTCTGTCTTTTCTCATTTTCCAAATTACTAAGAAGACTTTAGGTTAGTTTCTAGCCAATTCTTGCCCTTGAGCCTTTTTTTGTAATTATCCATTTCCTTTCACACAATAAATGTTATAATAAATCATATCCCCCTATCTTTATTTAATTATTCTTTCACACAATAAATGTTATAATAAATTCTATCCCCCTATCTCTACTTAATTATTCTACAAAATAAATAAGATAGCTAAGGATCAGGATTTGAGTTGAGTATTTCTTAATTTAAAAAGATTTTTCTATGATTTGAGTTGAGCATTTCTTAATTTACAGAGAATTTACAAGACTTAGCTAAGGCCTATGCTGTGTGGGAGCCCTTTTTAACGATGTCTATTAATGCTATTCAACCCATAAATTACAATTTAGAATTGTAACATTAGTGGGTTAGCAGCATAAACGTTTAAAAGCTCTGATATAAAATTTCTAAGTAAAAATTAAAACTAAATCTTATTGGCTTATGATCAGTCCATTATAGATAAGACTGTTTTTAGAAAACAAATGGACTTATTGGCCAGCCCAAAAACATAACAAATAGGGTTTATTTTAATTTGATAACAAAACCGAAGATGGTTAATCATCAAGTTATTGATTTTTTTTTTAATAATGTTAACTTAGCTAAAGATGCAATTTGTGAATTCTTAAGAGACCACAAACCATTTGTTTCTAGTGATGCAATGTCTTATCAAACAACTAATAACAATTTCTAAATGTCCATATGAAGAAGAGAGTAAACTTAGGGCCTGTTTGATAAACCATTGAAAATGAAAAATTTTCAATGCTTTAATTTTTTCAATGCGTTTGATAATTAAGGTTAGAAAATCACTTAATTTAAATTTTCAATGAAAAAGTATTGGGAATAAAAAGTAGGTCTAAGGTTACTTTTTCTATTCAACAATATTATTTATGAAAAGATTCAAACATTAATGTTATGTTCTTTCCTTTTATCAATAATTCTTTCCTTTTTTAATTGTTACCAATGTATTTTTGAAATATTTTCATACAAAAATATCAACAAAAATATTTTTCTTACATTTCAAATTAAGCAACTTATCAAACAGTTTTTCTACCACAAATTCAGTATTAAATTCAGTAGCCATAAAGATTCAGTACTTAATTTAACAAATAGAACCTTAGTTTTTGTTTTAAGTGCTACACACTTTAAAGGAGGAAACAAAATTGAAGTTATTGCACATGTCCATGTACAAACTAATATTTACTATTTATTGCTAACTTTAGGGCATATGCTCAATGTTAATAATATAGCCTTTTAAAGATGCAACACATTTAAAATCATAGTACATTCGAATTTTCCTACGCATCAAACAATTTAATTTGAATAGGAAATTGTTTAAAGAAGAAGATTTCAGAACGCCCGATGCGCCAGCACGGGCTGATCCACTTGTGGGTAATTATTTGATACACCGGTGGTGTAAATTTTGGACTCCACAAGCGGGTTGTGGAGTTGACACATGTCCATTTTTTTAATTAACCAAGTTTTAAATATTTCAATCTAGTCCCTAGAGGACACATGTCACCCTTCAGGACCCGCTTGTGTAGTCTGCTAAACTCCACTGACGGTGTATTGTATAATTTGCCAATTAGAATACCCCACATAGCTATCTAAACTAGCCGATTAAAAGAAAAAACCAAAACAACACAAAATCCCATTTGAAAAATCAAAATGATGAATCCTGAGCCAGAACCATCCTCAAAGCAAAATCAACCCATCAAAATGTACGACACATTATTTGAACGAATCATCGTCAGCCTCATTACCTTCGTTATAACGGTAACAATGTGCATATTATGGTATCAGCACCGAGACCAACTTCTCCAAAGGTTTGTGGGTGACGAGAAAAATAGAGCAAAAATGGAGAAGAAGATGGACCAAGTGTGGCAATGTTTAGTCATTTGCAGCACCGGCTTTGTGCTCAAAGGAATTTTTCGGCCAGCTGATAGGCGAAAATTAGGTTCGGTCCGTTTACAATTTAATTACAACTGATATTTAATAATCTAGTCCCTCATTAACCCAAACATGGGATCAAATAGTAAATTCAATGAAGCAATAATGTTAACATTACTTTTTGGTAATTAACTAAGAGAGAAAAGACAGAAAATGACAAAAAAAGTTCAAACCGAGCCTTCTCATCAATCCTCAAAAGGGGCGTTTAGTAATTTCATTGGATGTTTCAAATAATATGTAGTATATATATATTATAAATATAAATATTAGTTTTTGATAAAATAATGTATATAAATTGCATATAAAACTAAAATTATATATATTTATAAATTATGTATGTACGAAACATTAGCAAACTTAAATTATTCTAGATAAATCGTTCTAACCGTAATGTTTTAGATTTAGGCAAGGCTTTAGTTGGTTTACACAGAAATCTATACCCTACTATTAAAGTTATCCCCAAACGTCTGTATGCTCAACATTTGACTCTTCCCATGCTGACATTTGTCTAACATTGATTGATTGGGAGAAAACCAATATATATTATTATATGTATATTTAAAATTCCAAATACAATATTTATAAATAATATTTAGAACATTGAATTATAATCAAAGTAAAACTCCTTTTCCTTTTTCCAGCAGTTAATTATTTGAATAAACATTAGAATTCTAACAATCCATTTAACTTAATTGCGATTACATAAAATAAAATTTTACTTAGAATTGAAATTACTCAATTCCAATCATAAATCCGACGCGAATGCGCGGGGAAAATATCTATTACTATATTAATTATGAGATATAAATTTAATGATGAACAAATACATAACTAAAAAAAAGACACAAATAAATATCATAAGTTGGTGATATTAAACATTATGCACATTAATATTGGTCATAGAACATCATGTTATTTCATTTTAAAAATAAGAAGTTTTGTTTTTTTCTTTTTGTATACATACACATACATACAAGGTAGTACTGCACGCGCTTTGCAACATGTATTATTTGATCGTTATATAGTACATCTTATCTTATCTTATTATCCTACTGGAAACTATATAAAATCACCAACTCAAAAATTTTAATTGGGAAATTTCATAAATATCCTTAGCATTATACTATAATAATTTTTTAATCATTGTTTTTTAGTCATTAAAACTTTTTTATTAATCATGGAAAGATCTTGTAAGTCCATATAATTATAATATATACTTCCCAACATTATTTGAAAATTTTTATTTATAATTTATATTTATTTAATTAATTCATAGGTGTCTACAAGGATTTTTTTTTTTTACAAAATCACCAATTTATCAAACAAAAATTAAATTCAATGGCAAAATTTGTATTTAAAGTAGTTAATTGCTATAAAATTGTTTTGTTTGGGAAATTGGCTACATGAATTATCCCTAATTGGAAGCTAGGAAAATTAAGTTCGGCATGCCTTCCGTGTACTTAACAAAAAAAAGAAAGTAAAATCAATGTGAACTTAGATTGATAATGGATAATCATAATAAGTCACAATCGTCTTTCAATTATTTTCGTTTAGATTGATAATGCTTTTTGTTTTTGGTAATTAAGGCTATTAGGGATGAACCATAGCCACTAAAATTAAGAGTCTAACAGTCTATCACCACGCTCTAATTGATTTTTTTTTGTGTGTGTAAAGCCCTAGTTGATTTCATGGTTTTTTGAGGTGATACAATATTCAAATCTCATTACAATCACATTCATTATAAGCTTAAACATCCAATGAGAAATAACCAAACAAACTAACTATGATAATAACTACCATAACAAATCAGCAAATTCAGCATAAAGCTGCACAAAACCCACATGCCTATGGCCGATTCAGAGAGCATGCACCTTACCGTTGAGGCAAATGCTCAGGAAGAAATTGATTTTATGGTTCATCACAAGCATTTATCACAAATTGATTTTAATAATATTTTTATTTTTATTTTCTATTTAGGAGATGTTTTACTTATTATTATGTATAACTTTGCTTTTCTTTTTTACTGTGCAGTTGAGGATTGTGAAGTATTATGTCTCGCATTGCAACAAATAAAATAATTAATTCATTATGATAGATATTCCTATGAAATTGTGATAATCTCCCTATGATAATCTCCTTATAAACTTTTGTTAACATTCCTATGAAATTTTGATAAGGATACTTTCGAAAAACCTTCCAATCAAATTACAAGAACTTCCCTATGAAATTTTGTTAACCTCCCTATACAATTTTGAAAATATTACTATAAAATTTGATGACCTCCTAGTGAAATTTTGATAGCCATCCACTTAAATTTTGATAACCACACTATAAAATTTTGGTAATCTCCATGTGAAATGTTGGTAAGCACACTATGATATTTTTTATAACCTCCTTATGAAATCTTAGTGATTACACTGTGAAATTTTGATAATTACACCATGAAATTGTAATGATCTCGGTATGAAATTTTGATAAACATTCATATAAAATTTTGATAAACCTCCCTATAAAATTTTAATAACCTCCTTATGAAATTTTGATAATCACAAAATTTTGATAACCTCCCTATGATTTTTTGATAACTTCATTATGAAATTTGTTAACCTCCCTATGAAATTTTGATAAACCCTATAAAATTTTGAAAACTAAACTATGAAATTTTGATATCCTCCCTATGAAATTTTGATAATTCCCCTTTGAAATTTTAATAACCTTCGAAATTTTGGTAACCACAAAAATGCAATTTCGATAACCTCCCTTTGAAATACCACACTCTAAAATTTTGATAATAACATTATGAAGTTTCGATAACCTCTTTATGAAATTTCAGTAACTTTCCAATGAAATTTTGCTAACCTCTCTGTGATATTTTGATAATCATATTATGAAATTTGAAATCTCCATATGAAATTTCAATAAGAACAATATGAAATTTTTTCTTATTTTTCCCTTATTTTTCTTTACTTATTTTTCCCTTTAAATAAAAGCAAAATGAAGATTGAGGAAGAAGTCATTGTAATTTGTCAACCATGATCATCAACCTCCCTGTCACATTTGCCTAAAAAATAAGAATAAGAATAAGATTCCCTCAGTATTAATTAATAAAATGCAAATTGAAGAGTTCTTGATGTTCTTCTTCTTCATCCTCATCAAAGAATTAGCCACCATCAATCTTACACCAACGACATCATTCTTTCCTTAGCAACAAAAGTATATATGATAGGCGCGGATTTTAATGGCATTAGGCCAGCAATAGAGGAGAGAAAGACAAGGCTTCCTGCACCTGAAGCTTTCAAAATAGGGTGAGCAATTAGGCTCAACTTATGAGCTGAAAGCAAATTGATGTCTATAAGAAATGCAACTTCTTCATCTGCATGTGTGCTCTGAAATTGATTTTCCAACATTCATTTCCACATTGTTCATCTGCACCAACAATTTATATATCAACAGCAAGCCAAACCAGACAGGGGAAGCAAGATTTCAAAATGAAATTAATCTACCAGAATGTTAAGAGGAGAGGGAGTTGAGTAGCTCTTGTCTTTAAACCTGAGATGTAACATCACAGACAGAACCGGTGATTTGGAAACCCGTTGCTTTCCATTCAAGTAAGCATTTGTTAAGGTCAGTTTCGCTCTGAGAATATGTATATATGCATGCCTAATTTCAGCCACACAGAAGAGTTCATTTCATACTGAAATTTAACAAATTTGCAACAACATATAAAATGGTAAACAACTCTAGCAGATTAGGAAAATGGAAGAGCATTAGTATTTAGGAGTAGAAAGAAGGTAAGATCAAACCCGATTCCTTTGGTTCCACCAGTAACAAGGACAGTCATGCCATCAAGATCAAATGTGCAGTTTCCCAGATTAGTATCATTGCCCACAGAAAAGTAAAGACGAATCCAATGTTTCCCAGGCTTGGGAAACATTGGATTCGTTTTCACTTTTTCCGAACCCAATGTTTCCTTCGTCTTTACTTTTTCCCGGTTCATCACCCTCAGCACATGAAACAATTCCCAACAAGATAGTAGTATTTGTAGGTAAAAGTATTCGGGAGGTCTCTGTACTATACGAAATGTTGATTTTGGTCTCTATACTTTTTTTTTTCTACAAATTCGTCCCTTTACTATTAGAACCTATCAGTCGAGATCCCTCACGTTAGTGAGCCGTGACGGACCCATCAAATATGCTGACGTGGCACTAACATCTTTTTTGCTGACGTGGCAGGTGACATGTGGAATAAAAATTAAATATTTTTATTTTATTATATTTTATTTTATTGAAATTTATTTATAAAAATAAAAAAAGAAATCTGATTTTTTTTCCACAAACACCAAAAATATTTCTCTCTCCTCAATAAAAGATCAAACACCCATCTTTTTCGTGAACGAAGGAAGAACATTTGAATGTTCTAAGCCCCCCAAAAATTTCATTCCCATCCAAAAATTTTGGTTGAAGCATTCCCATCCAAAAATTTCATTTAAAAATAGTAAGAAAAACCAAAGATCTAAGGCCCCCAAATTCAATTCACTCTGTACCACCCATGTGAGGCGGAAAATTCACATCAAGCACATGAAAGAGGCAGAGAAATTTCATGATTTCATTCAACATAATTCAATTCTATCAAACACTTTTTCCTTTTGCTCTTGTTTCTGTTAAGCTGAAATTGCTTTTTTACAGAAACAGGCTGATTCAAAAAGCTTTGTAGTTGTATACATTCATCATAGTCAAAAATACAAAAAAAAAAACCCCATATACAGAAACATGAATATTCCTGATTCTTAGATTTTACAACTTGGTTTCTTATTACCATTTTAGTATTAATAATCTCCCAGTCCCTAGCAACGTTTCCCCTTCTTGCAATTCAGTACACCGGAGCCGGAAGTGAGTGAACTGACCAACGACGATGGTCTGGCACCCAAGCTTGAGGCCTTGGCATAACTAGAAGAAGCACCGGTCCCGGATGGTGTGAAGAAGGCTCCATTTAACATCAAATCCCCTTCTGATCTCCAATTCCATTTCTTCCATTGACTTTGTGGAGCATCCTCATGTTTAGTAACCTGAAATAAAATTTTTGTTGCCACATTTAACTCAAATTAGTTTTAAAAAACTAGAAATTGAAAAATGGGATTTTTCTTGATTTTTGTTCTGACTTCTAATTAGTAATTACCTTTTTGCTGTCACGGTTATTTGGTGCAAGAAATCTATTCCCTTGGCTGTTAATTGTAGGATTAAGCACTCCCACCGATTGCGTACATAAGCCAATGCGTGTAATCAATTACTTGGTAAGAACATTCAAAATGTTTTTCTTGATTCATGAAAAAG
>AWUE01023031.1:0-11422 GCA_001974825.2 Corchorus olitorius
CTTGATTCATGAAAAAGATGGGTGTTTGATCTTTTATTGAGGAGAGAGAAATATTTTTAGTGTTTGTGAAAAAAAAATTTCAGATTTCTTTTTTTATTTTTTATAAATAAATTTCAATAAAATAAAATATATTAAAATAAAAATATTTAATTTTTATTCCACGTGTCACCTGCCACGTCAGTAAAAAAGATGGTATTAGTGCCACGTCAGCATATTTGACGGGTCTGTCACGGTTCACTAACGTGAGGGACCTCGAGTGATAGGTTCTGATAATAGAGGGACGAATTTGTAGAAAAAAAAAGTACAGGGACCAAAATCAACATTTCGTATAGTACAAGGACCTCCCAGATACTTTTACCGTATTTGTAGTATTTGTTTACCTCGTTTCAAGGAACTGCATATACGTATTGATATACTTAAGTATGCTCTGTTTTAGGAGGTAGTTAATAACTAATAATTGTTATCATTATCATTTGGAAATAAGACTTTTCAGGGGAAGAAAAAGAAAAAAAGAATTAGGTTCAAATCAAACTCCCTCCATAATAGGAAGAATATTGGCCACGATGAAACTCCTCAACATGATATATATTTGTTAACTGAATTACCTTGTATTGTGGAAACCATAGAATCAATTCAGGAGGTAATTAGTTAATTGTCTTCTTTTTAGGAGGTTAGTTGAACAAACGGACAACCGCACCATAATCTTTCTTGAGAAATTTGGATATAATTTTATTCAATATACTGTTAGTGGAATTTAGCAGATTGCATATGCTGGTCTTGAAGGGTGACACGTGTCCTCTAGGGACTAGATTAAAATATTTAAACTTAATTAATTGAGAAACCACAACCCGCTTGTGCAGTCCTAAATTTACACCTGAAAACTAGACTAAAATTAGACTAAAATTTACATGGAAAACAAGCTTCTGATTCCAACAAGAGTTAAGATCCTTGAGCTTGGTTTGAGTCCTTCGATGTTGCTCATCAAACTCCACCTCCACGAATGGACTTTCCGATCCCTGCCCATCTTTGGGCATCAGATCATACGCATCAACTACTAACTACAAGCTTACATTTGTTTGTTAATGTATGAGACATATTTGGGCATATGGATGTTGTTTTCTTTCTTTCAAACTATTTTTATTTTTATAAAAAATTGTGGGGTTTCCATTTTCCATAGAGATAATGTTTAGGTGGTAGCGAAAAAAAAAAGCTGAATTTTTATTCATTTTTTTTTCTTTCTTTCTTTCAAGGGTGAAAGTGAAAGTGATGATCACTTCATTCATGAAACCCATTATAATTTTTGAAAAATAATAAAAAAAACTTGTGACAAAAAATAATAAAAAAAACTTGTGATGGGTGTCGTTTACCACCAAAAATAAATTACTAAACCTTCCTATAGACAGGGTAAGTTCAGGTCGATTCCACAGAGAGTTGTGTAAACTGTTTTACTCTAATTAAACCTAAAACTAATAATTTTTGGGGTTTTTGAATTAAAGAAACAATAAAAATAAATAAACAAGAAAATAATAAAATTAAGCAACAAAATAAATAAATACTCCAATTCCAAGCATCGACTATTCAGGTTGATCTAATCATTGAAACAAAAGATATTAACATATTCATCAAGATAGAAGGCGTAGATTGACAACAAACGCTAATCAATCCCATGAATTCACCACAATACTAATTAAAGCGAACGCTATTAACTAGCCTAATTGAGGTCCTAACCCTATGGCAAACGCACAAAGAATTCAAGGTTCAACAGCATTAAGCATAATGAATTATAGCCAACACAAATAACACTCCCCAAACGGGCGAGCATTCAATTCGCATTCATAATTTCCTAGTGAGTTCCAGCTATCTTTCGATAACCCCTCCCATTCACTAGTTGCTACCATGTGAAACCTAACCAAACGGTATAGAATTCCAACTAGCAATAGATTTATAACCCTAATTAATAAGTTGGCCACCAAATCAATTAGAATCATAAAAACATAAGAATAAATCTGAAATCATAAAATACCAAGATAAATAATAAGGTTAAGAACATAAATCTCACAAATCAACCTAAAAGTCTAAGCATGGAATTGGAGAGAAAAACTTATCTCATAATTGATGAAGACCAGGAACAAGAAAAGTAGAAGAGAGAAGAATAAAAGAGAAAGAGTGTGTAGAATTGTGTACAAAGGCTCCCTTTATATAGGGGCTTAAACCTAATCCTAAAATAACTAGGAAATAAATAAATAATTAATAAATAAGTTTTAAATCCTGAAAAGACTAGGAAAATAGCTAACTTTAGACTTGACATAGCCTATAAGTCGTGGGATTTATTTTAAGATCAAATTTAGAGAAAAGCCCATTGAAAATAGGAAAATCTGCCAAAAATCGCAATCTATCAGGAACCTCCCAGTGCGCAGCAAGAACCTCCCCGCTCTCGGGTAGCCTCAGGGATTTTATTTGTTTCCAGGAACTTGACAGGTTCGGTAAGGCCCTCCCCACTCTCGGGGAGCACCAGAAACTCCAAATCCTAAGTTCCTAAAAACTTCTCCAAATTCTTCACGAAATCACTTTGAATTGTCCTATTTCATCATTAGCATCTTCAAAAGTACCTATAAGACAAAAACAAAGCAATTAGGTAGAAATGAAACAAGATAGGCATTAAAATTATACAAATTAAGCATAGAAAACTAAGTAAAATAAATGCCTATCAAATTCCCCCACACTTAAGTCTTGCTAGTCCCTTAGCAAACTAACTAAATAAAACACAAAAACTAAAACTAAAGCAAGTATTGATTCCACTTTCGTAGGTGTACGGCGGCACTTAGCATGTGACGCAAGCCTTTAAACCTTTAAACCTTTAATCGAAGACATTAAAGGAGGAGTTATAGTCTCCTGAGGGTTTACTTAACTAGAACGACACCCACAAACATTTAGGAAATAGACATTAGAGAGATCTTTCTAGTGTTTTGAAAAAGATTTACACTCACAAAGATAGCAAAAACAATAAGTTCAAAACCATTCAAATAAGTCTCAATTTCACCCAAACAATTCAAAACAATTTTCCAATCAATATCCAAGCATCTTCAAATCTCAATCTAGAAATAACAAGTAAATAAGCATTTCATCATCATAGACCAATGAACATTCAAGTGCATACTCAACCAAAATTTGTATTTCCATCCTAACAATAAGACAAAATTATAACCACCAAAAATATAAAATAAGCTCATGGGTGAAAACAAGTTTTAAATTTTTTATTGGGGCTACTAGCCCATAACATTCTCCACTAGTGCCTTATAAATTTAATTTTTGCATGATTGCATAGCACTTTTGAACTTGTTTGCACGCTTCTGTTTTTGGTGCTTTTTTTTTCTTTCTAGAGAGATAATACTTCCTCACTTCTATACCATGCCTCTTATCCTCTTTTTCCTACCTTATTACTCCATTTTTCAGAGTGACAACTATGGTAAGATCAGAAGTATCTCTTTTCCTCTATACAGCTTAATATACATCCCCCCACACTTACTCTTGTAAATCACTTTGAAGCTTAAAGGGGTCTTTGTTTGTTTCTTTTGACTCATATAGAATGGAATACAAATTCAGGGAGTAAAATCACTCGAAAATCCATTTTTCATACTAAAAATCACTTATCACTTGCTAAATTTTGAAAGAGAAAAGTCTTTACTTAGAATCTTTTGGAAAAAGTTCTCATTATTTGTCCATCTCATCAACAAACTCAAATAACTATTGAAAACATTGTAAAAACTTTTCATTCATGCAAATACTAATCCAAAACAGTTTGAAAAAATGATCTCCATGTCTTGACTCTAGGATCCAAAACTAATAGATTGCCCCCCCACACTTAAGTTACACATTGTCCTCAATGTGTGCTTAGAATGAATGCTCAAATCACAACAATGAATGAAAAGCACAAATTGAAACAATGCATAGATATGGGTAGAGCTCAATCATGCTTTGCATCAAAGGATAAAACTTGCATAAAAGAAAGTAATCTCTAGATCCTTTACACTACATGATATGCAAAATAAAAGAGAAAATCAAAAACTAAGAAAATATAACTATATGCAATCCTAATTCAAACAAAACAAGTCATGTCAATAGCAATTTTAATGAAACAAGAAAGAGTAACAGAAAGGCTTATTGATTTGGCGAGCTCATCCAAACAATGTGCAATCCTCCTCAATCCATTGCATCTTTGACAAGCATGTCTTGGTTTGGGTTCTATAAATCACGATGAACGAGGTTTGGTCAGAAATTTTGTATGAGATCGGAGGGTCTGGGGCTCCCCGCTCACGTCAAAAGAACCTCCCCGCTCGGGCAAGCCTCAGTGCTCGCTTTGACTGGTTTTTCCGCTCTTTCAACCTATCCACCATGAAATAAAATAAAACAAATAAAATTAAGAGAAATTAAAAGCAACTTAAAAATTGGGTTGCCTCCCATAAGCGCCTTTCTTTAATGTCTTTGGTTAGACCTTTCCATTCTTTATTCTTCAAGGAGGATCTTTCCACCTCAAAGCAAAAAGCAAATATAAGAATAAAGTAAAATTAAAGAGATATGGAAAGAAATCACCAATTTCGCTTAAAGGAACTCCATGAATGGCTAGTAAAGCCAATGCCCTTGTTGTTGCCGTGGTGGATTTGTGCAAGAGCTTCTTCGAGTGAAAGAAATTGACTTTAGACTTCTCTTGCATTCTCAGCATCTTGACAACTTTGCGAAACTTGTAGGCATCATCATTCTTAAAGAATGGCTCCATTGCCACCCATTCGTCATATGAATCATCACCATTGAAGCACCCAAACTTCAAAAACTTCTCCATCCCTAGGAAATCTTGATTCTCACATCTCAAAATCTCAATTGGAGGAGATTTATCAACCATATCGGCTTCAGATGTAGAATTTTCACTTAAAGTTGGCTTTGGAAGGAGTTGATGTTGATCTGCTGAAGAAGTTATCTCAACAAGTTCATTTGGGTAAGTTGTTGTTTCGACCTCTACGAAGGTTGAATTCGACCTCTCCAGAGGTTGAATTAGGAGATTTTCTGAATTCTCTTCTTTTTCAGCTTCTTTCTCAACTTGGTTCACTTCCCATGCTTCATTTTCTTCTTCCTCAAGGGCATTGAGGTAAGCTTCGATCCTTCCTAAGGAAGCAAAAAGCTCCCCCATTTGATTCTTAATGTTTGTGAGCTCTCCATCATATCTCAACTGATTTTCAGTCAACCTCTGCAAAATTGCCTCCAAATTCGAGTTATACTCATGATCAGTCAATTTATGCAAAATTGCTTCCAAATTCGATTGACCATGTTGTGAAAATTGAATTTGTTGTTCTTCCAATTGGTGATAACTTACATACAGCTCATAGTAGGAACTATGAAATTGTTGATCTCCATGTTGCTCGTATGATGGATAATCTTCATAACCTGAATTGTAAGAACAATGGTTGTAATAAGGTTCATAGTAAGAAAATCCATTATAAGAAAATTGCTCCATAATAAAGAGAATCGAATTTAAGTTCAAGGAACGAGAAAACCAAATTTTGCCAATAATCCTTCAAGCCTCGAATGAAAGGGTGACTTAAATAGCAGCGCCTAATGCCTAAACCTGCAAAGTTACAAAAAGAACAGAAAAACAAAAACACAAAAATAAAGTAAAGTAGTAAAACAAACTAACTCCCCGGCAACGACGCCAAAATTTGATAGGTGTCGTTTACCATCAAAAATAAATTACTAAACCTTCCTATAGACAGGGTAAGTTCAGGTCGATCCCACAGAGAGTTGTGTAAACTGCTTTACTCTAATTAATCCTAAAACTAATAATTTTTGGGGTTTTTGAATTAAAGAAACAATAAAAATAAATAAATAAGAAAATAATAAAATTAAGCAACAAAATAAATAAATACTCCAATTCCAAGCATCGACTATTCAGGTTGATCTGATCATTGAAACAAAAGATATTAACATATTCATCAAGATAGAAGGCGTAGATTGACAACAAACGCTAATCAATCCCATGAATTCACCACAATACTAATTAAAGGGAACGCTATTAACTAGCCAAATTGAGGTCCTAACCCTATGGCAAACACACAAAGAATTCAAGGTTCAACAGCATTAAGCATAGTGAATTATAGCCAACACAAATAACACTCCCCAAACGGGCGAGCATTCAATTCGCATTCATAATTTCCTAGTGAGTTCCAACTATCTTTCGATAACCCCTCACATTCACTAGTTGCTACCATGTGAAACCTAACCAAACGGTATAGAATTCCAACTAGCAATAGATTTATAACCCTAATTAATAAGTTGGCCACCAAATCAATTAGAATCATAAAAACATAAGAATAAATCTGAAATCATAAAATACCAAGATAAATAATCAGGTTAAGAACATAAATCTCACAAATCAACCTAAAAGTCTAAGCATGGAATTGGAGAGAAAAACTTATCTCATAATTGATGAAAACCAGGAACAAGAAAAGTAGAAGAGAGAAGAATAAAAGAGAAAGAGTGTGTAGAATTGTGTACAAAGACTCCCTTTATATAGGGGCTTAAACCTAATCCTAAAATAACTAAGAAATAAATAAATAATTAATAAATAAGTTTGAAATCCTAAAAAGACTAGGAAAATAGCTAACTTTAGACTTGACATAGCCCATAAGTCGTGAAATTTATTTTAAGATCAAATCTGGAGAAAAGCCCATTGAAAATAGGAAAATCTGCCAAAAATCGCAATCTGTCAGGAACCTCCCCGTGCGCGGCAAGGACCTCCCCGCTCTCGGGTAGCCTCAGGGATTTTATTTGTTTCCAGGAGCTTGACAGGTTCGGTAAGGGCCTCCCCACTCTCGGGGAGCACCAGAAACTCCAAATCCTAAGTTCCTAAAAACTTCTCCAAATTCTTCACGAAATCACTTTGAATTGTCCTATTTCATCATTAGCATCTTCAAAAGTACCTATAAAACAAAAACAAAGCAAGGTAAAAAATGAAACAAGATATGCATTAAAATTATACAAATTAAGCATTAAAAACTAAGTAAAATAAATGCCTATCAACTTGCACAAAAGCAATCTTCCCTTTTAGTAGGATCTCTCCCTTTACAAAAAAAAAATATATATATATATATATAGGTAGATCCATTATTAACTTTGAAATCGAAACCCATTGCTTTCCATTCAAGTAAGCATTTTTTGAGGTCAGTTTCGGTCCGACAACATGTATTCACTCTTGCTCCTAGTCCTGCTAATTCCTCTACGATTACATGCCTGATTTCAGTCACACACAAAAGTTTTAATTCTTTGACAAATTATAGTAACTTGTATAATTAATTTTATATTTTTTATAATTTATGGTTAAATCGTAGGGAGAGTATAGAGATTGAGAAAAGAAAAAAAAAAAAACAAAGTCGCCACCTTAGATCTCTACAAACTTAGGGAGAATATAGAGATTAAGGCATATCTCATTGATGGAGGCAATAAGGTAAGAGTAATTGCCCCACCAATGTGACTTTTTTTTAAAAAAAATAAAATTTAAAGGTTAAATAATTTTCTAAAAGAAAAGGGCTGTTAACACAGCGTATAACACCGTCAATATAATATGTAGCTTTACTAAGAAAAACCGAAATTTTATCTATTAGCAAATACAGTAAGAAATATTCCCCATGTACTTTATACAAAATCTAAACTGGAATTTGGAAAGAACATCAAATTCAACAAACAATATAGAATTAGAAAATTTTTGATCCACCAAATTCATGTTGACATGATTAATAAGGCGCCCCACCAATGTGACCTTTTTTAAAAAAAAAAACTTAAAGGTTAAATAATTTTCTAAAAAAAAAGTTGTTAACATGGCGTATAACAATGTCATTAATATGTAGCTTTACTAAAAAAAATGAAATTTTAGCAAATAAGAAATATTCCCCATGTACTTTATACACACAATCTAAACTGAAATATGAAAAAGAACATCAAATTCAACATACAATATAGAAGTAGAAAATTTTCGATCCACCAAATTCATGTTGACGTGATTAATAAGGCGCCCCACCAATGTGACCTTTTTCTTTTTTTTTTTAAAAAAAAAAACTTAAAGGTTAAATAATTTTCTAGAAAAAAGGTTGTTAACATGGTGTATAATATTGGAGGAAAAGAATCAAGATTTCAAATCCAGTTGGATAACAGATAATAGCCTACATTATAGTTAGATTTGATAACTCTTACTTAGTTCAAATTGTATTCAAAACTCATGTATATCTCTTAACCCAATCTCTTAACCTATACACTTATCAATTGAGTGTATATATACCTTGTAATCATCATTAATCAATTAAGTTTGATTCTCCAAATTACATCAGGCTTCTCTTCTTTATGGTAATCAGAGCATCTCTCTAACGAGCTTCGATCCTCTTCTGCCTTCTTTTCCCCCCCCTTCCCAACTTTCTTTCTTCATCATGTCTTCATCATCTCAACCAACTGGAGTTCTTGTCTCCAGTCAAACCACTCCCCTTTTTACAATCAATGTCGCTGCCCATCTCCCAATCAAATTGAGAACAACCAATTTTCCCTCTTGGAGGTCTCAATTCCATTCCCTTCTTATAGGTTTTGATCTACTAGGATACATTGATGGTTCAAAAAAAGCTCCATAAAAAACAATTCAAAAAACAGGCACAACAGACTTGGAAGCAAATCCTGCCTATGAACACTGGCTCAGGCAAGACAGATTGCTTCTTCATGGAATGATAACATCATCAACAGAGAGTATAGTCTCTCATATTGCATCTGCCTCATCCTCCTTTGATGCATGGGAAAAGCTTTGAAAGCTTTTTGCAAACAAGTCCAAGTCTCGCATGATGTCACTGCGAGAAAAGTTAACTGTTCCCAAAGGAACTCGATCCGTTGCAGAATACTTTCAAATACTCAGAAGCACAGCTGATGAACTGGCGCTTATTGACACTGTTATCTCAGAAGATGAACTTGTCATCTATGCCTTGAATGGTGCAGGCATTGAATTCAAAGAGCTGGCTGCTGGCATAAGGGGCTAGGGAATCTTATATCTCCTTTGAAGAACTCATGGACAAATTTGTTGACTATGAGCAAGTTCTTAAGAAACAAGAAACAGATGCTACTGATCTCAGCATTCCCACAGCTCATTTTGCAAACAGAAATTCTCCCAGATTCAATACTCAGAGTCGAGGTACTTTTTATAAGCATAGTAATTCTAATTCTATTTTTCATAGGCAGAAATACTATAATCCTGGCAAAAGAATTGTGTGCCAAATCTGCGAAAAACCAGGTCATTCTGCTAGGAGCTGTTATCAACTCAGGCCAAAAAGCTCTAATCCAACTGCAAATCTTTGCTCAACCACCTCTACTCCTGGTTGGATTATAGACTCTGGTGCTAATAACCATGTCACAAACAAGCTTCAGAATCTTCACTTAGCTCAAGAATATAATGGACCAGACAATCTGCTGATAGGTGATGGCACAGGTCTTCCAATAACTCACACTGGTAAAAGCAAACTTTTATTTGATTCCAATCCTTTAAGTCTAGACAATGTTCTTTGTGTACCAAAAACAAAAGCAAACCTTATCTCTGTTTCTAAATTAACTGAAACTAATCCTGTTTCTGTGGAATTTTTCTCTGAAAATTTTTTGGTGAAGGATCTTCACACAAGGAGAACAGTGGCACAAGGCCTGAATAAAGGTGGTCTCTACTTCTTCTCCAATGAACCATCCATTATTAAGCCATCTGCTCTAGCTCATCTTGGATAAAAACTGACTTGGAAACCTGGCACCAGAGGCTTGGCCATCCCAAAAGCAGTACTTTGAATTCAGTTCTTACCTCTTCTTCTTTACCCTGTCATTCCAAAAATTTTCGTCTTGTAATGCCTGTCTTTGTAATAAGAGTCATAGATTACCTTTTTCTTTTTCAAGCTTGGTCAGTAGAGGTCCTTTGGACATTGTTTACACTGATGTATGGGGTCCTTCTAGGATCATTTCTGAAAAAGGATTTCGATATTATGTGGCATTTGTTGATCTTTTCACTCGTTACACATGGTTTTATCCAATCAAATTCAAATCAGATGTGTTCCTTCTATTTCCAAAATTTAAAACCTTGGTTGAAAACTACTTCAAAACCAAAATTGTAATAGTCTTTTCTGATGGTGGAGGAGAGTTTGAAAAACTAAAGTCTTTCTTCTCTGATTTAGGCATACAACATCTTATTTCACCACCTCATACACCACAGCATAATGCCATAGTTGAAAGAAGACATAGGACAATAGTTGAGAAAGGCTTGACTCTTTTGCATCAAACATCTATGCCACTGAAATACTGGCCATATGCTTTTGAAACTGCAGTTTACTTGATGAACAGAATGCCAAGCTCGGCCTTGAACAATCAAAATCCTTTTCAAAAACTGTTCAATGTGGAACCAAACTTTGAAAAAATTAAAAGTTTTTGGATGTTTATACTATCCTTGGCTAAAACCATACAATAGTCATAAATTGGAACCTAAATCTAGACCTTGTGTTTTTCTTGGCTATTCAAAAACTCAGAGTGCATATCTCTGTCTTGATTTGTCCAGTGATAAGATCTTTGTGTCTAGGCATGTAATGTTTGATGAATCCAAGTTTTTGTTCAAAGGAGTTTCTGCAGGTCCCAAAGTGTCAAATGAAACACATTCAGTCTGGAATCCAGCCATAGACACAGAAACATCAGCAGTTATTCCTCTCAGTTCATTGCATACTAACCCTAGTACTACTGATCGAGTCACACCTGCAACATCTAGTGCACTAGAAAACTTACCTGATTCAGTTCATTTCAGCTCATCACAGTCCATATCAGACACTGCAGCAGAATCAGCAGATCCATCTTCATCAGATTCTTGTGCCACTCTTCCCTTGTGTGCAGGCTTGTCATCAACTGAACCAACAACAACTATAAATTCTACCACAACCTCAGGTACTTCTTCACTTAGAACACATACAATGCGTACTCGATCACAAAATGGCATTTTTACACCTAAAGTTATGTTTCATGCCACCAAACACCCTCTCCCAGAAATAATTGAACCAACCTGTGCCTCCCTAGCAATCAAAGATCCAAACTGGAAACAAGCAATGCTTGATGAGCTTGAAGCTTTGAAGAAAAATGGAACATGGGAGTTAGTGCCAGAGCCTACTAATAGAACTATTGTAGGCTGTAAGTGGGTTTTTAGAGTAAAAAGAAATGCAGATGGATCTATTGCTAGATACAAAGCCAGGCTAGTTGCTAAAGGTTTTACTCAGCTTCCTGGTGTTGACTACAAAGAAACCTTTAGTCCAGTAGTCAAGCCAGTTACTATTAGACTAGTATTGTCTATTGCTGTCTCAAATGGTTGGCAACTGAAGCAAATGGATGTCAATAA
>AWUE01023032.1:0-122892 GCA_001974825.2 Corchorus olitorius
AACATAAAGATAAGTATACAACTGAAACTGTTAGTTTGAGTTGGATGAGAGTCAAACACTTATCGGTTTGTTTTCCAATTTCACAATCCCGCCAATATTCCCCCGCAAGATGGAGTAGCCTTCAGTTACTCCAATCTTGGATGACAGTAGCTGTAGTCTCTGCTGCGACAAAGCCTTGGTTAAAGCATCAGCTATTTGTGAAGTAGAGTCAATGTGAAGCACCTGCAGCTGTCCTTTTCCAATTTTCTCTCTGACAAATAAATAATCCAGTGCGAGATGTTTCATCCTTGAGTGAAATACTGGGTTGGCACAAGTATACATAGCACTAAGATTATCACACAGAATTGTTGGAATTGTTTGCTTTAACTTACAGGGTAGCTCAGACAAGAGAGACTGAATCCATGTTACTTCAGCCACGGCAGCTGCAATTGCTCTATACTCTGCCTCTGTTGATGAACGAGCAATTGTGGTTTGCTTCTTCGAACTCCAAGAGATAGGAGTATTTCCCAGCTTAATTACAAAGGCAGAGGTTGACCTCCTATCATCAGGATCACCGGCCCAGTCCGAGTCAGTATAGACCGTCAGTCTGAAATTGTCTTCTTTTGTGATTTGTAAACCATGATACAAAGTGCCTTTCAAATATCTTAGGATCCTTTTCAATGCAGTGAAGTGAGTTTGTGTTGGCCTTTGCATGAACTGTGACAACTTATTAACTGCATAGGCAATATCCGGCCTTGTGAGACAGAGATATTGCAAAGACCCTATGATTTTCCTGTAGGTTTGTTCATCAGCTGCTGCTGTTCCATCATTCAACTTGAGTGTTGTGGTTGTTGAAAGTGGTGTGTTAGCTAGTTTTGCTCCAGCCATATCAGTCTTTTCAAGAATCTCAGTGATATATTTGTGCTGAGATAAGAACAAGCCCTTGCTGTTTTTCACAACCTCCACTCCAAGAAAAAAAATTCAAATTTCCAAGATCTTTCAAGGAGAACTTAGATGCCAAGTCTTGCACAAATTGTTGAATGAATGTCATATTATTACCTGTCAGAATAATATCGTCGACATATATTAGCATAAAGGCTGTAATTCCTTCTTTGCTGAAGATGAATAAAGAGTGATCAGCTTTGGAGTTGGCAAATCCATATTGAAGAAGATAAGAACTGAGCGCCGAATACCAGGCACGAGGAGCCTGCTTCAACCCGTAAATTGCCTTATTCAATCGACAAACAAAACCAGGTTTACTTTTGTCATGAAACAGAGGAGGCTGTGTCATATACACTTCTTCATCGAGTTTGCCTTGTAGAAAGGCATTATTCACGTCAAATTGATGCAGCGGCCAATTCTGAGAAACTGCAATACAAAGTATAACTCTTACTGTGACTGGCTTTATGACTGGGCTAAAGGTCTCATTGAAGTCGAGTCCTGGCCTTTGAGTGAAGCCTTTGGCGACGAGACGTGCCTTGTACCTAGATATAGACCCATCTGCATTTCTCTTGATCCGAAACACCCACTTACATGTTACAATAGTTCTGTCATGAGGAGGTGGAACTAATGTCCAAGTATTATTGTTTTGAAGTGCCTTGAGTTCTTCTAACATGGCTGATTTCCATTCTGAACTTTGAACAGCGGAGGAGGCACTTGTTGGCTCAATTTGACTGGGCATGGGATGCTTGGTGGCAGCAAAAAGCTTCTTGGGTTTAAAAATATGGTTCTGTGATCTTGTCACCATACGATGAGTTCTCTGTGGAGCAAGGTTAGTGACAGGTAATGGATGTATAGTTTCTGGAGTAATAGGAGATGTGTTTGGGAGACTTACCATTGTGTCACTGCCAGAGGGTTGCACTGCCGAGATTGATGAGATGGGATTTGTTTCTGTAGTTGAATGTGATGCAGATTCTGATGAAGTAGTGACTATTGTAGTAACAGGCACATCATAAATCGAGACAGGTGGTGATAGTTCATCAGAAAACTCTTTTGGAACAGAGTAGACTTTGCTAAATGGAAACTGAAATTCATTGAAGAGAACATGCCTTGATGTGTAGATGCGTTGGGAGTCAATATCAAGACAGAGATATGCACTTTGAGTTCTTGAGTATCCCATGAAAACGCAAGGTTTCGACCTAGGCTCCAATTTATGAGAATTATATGGCCTTAGCCATGGATAACAGAGACAGCCAAATGTCTTAAGCTTAGTATAATTTGGAGCTTCATGAAATATTGACTCAAAAGGGCTTTTGTTATTCAAAACTTTTGTAGGTAGCCTGTTTATTAAATAAACAGCAGACAAAAAGGCAAATGGCCAATAAATAAGGGGCATGGATGCTTGGTGAAGCAAAGTCAAACCTGTCTCAACAATTGTTCGGTGCCTTCTTTCAACAGTTGCATTATGCTCTGGAGTATAAGGTGGAGACCTTAGATGCTGTATGCCAGACTTGTCCAAGACTTCTTGTAACTTCTCAAACTCTCCTCCACAATCTGAATAGAGTGTTAATATAGGCACATTGAAATATTTTTCAACATTTAACTTAAATGTGATGAATGTTGAGTGCACATCTGATTTTCTTTTCAATGGGTAAAACCACATATATTTTGTAAAGTGATCTACAAAGGTCACATAATACTTGTAACCATTAATAGAGGTTATTTTGCTTGGTCCCCAAACGTCTGTATAAACCACTTCTAAAGGTCTAGAAGATTTGATAGTTGAAACAGCAAATGGCAATTTGTGCATTTTATTGCAGGTGCAAGAGTTACATAACTGATCTAGATTCTTTCCAGAGCAAGGCAAATTAGAACTATTCACTACAAGCTGCAAGGTTCTTGAATTTGGATGCCCAAGGCGTTGATGCCACACCTCACTGGATGCTTTTATTCCTACCATCGCTAATGCACCATTATTGATGACTGGCTCTTCTGCATTCAACTCATAAATCCCACCTCTACTCTGGCCTTGTGCTAGAACCTCCCTCGAAGACAGATCCTTCACAAGATAATCAAAGGGAAAGAATTCAACAGAGGCATGATTAGTAAGACAAAATTTTGAAACAGAACATAAGTTTCTATCTGCCTGGGAAACAAGTAAAACATCATCTAATTGAAAAGTTTTATTTGGGGTTTGGATAGAAGTAGAACCAGTGTGTGATATTGGTAATCCAGAGCCATCGCCTATGACCAAAGCATCTGTTCCAGTGTAGTTCTCCAGCTTGTCATGGCTTGCAATATTTGAGGTTACATGATGCGAGGAACCAGTATCAAGCAGCCATCCATTCTGATGTTTTGCAGCATTGGTTGCAACATGTGCAGAAGGTTGATTGTATGAATTTCTTGGCCGAATTTGATTGCAAGTTTTGGCAGTGTGACCCACCTTGTCACAAAACTGACATGTCGGCCTTGAATAATTATTCTTTCGCTGCACAAAATTGTTGTTAGGTCCATTAAACCTGTTTGAATGAGACCTGTTTGATCCTTGCCTGTACTTATCTGGAGTGTAATGTTTGACAACAGCATTTGCAGTATGCATAGTAACACTGGTTGAATCTTGACGTTGCAGGAAGGCCTCATATTCAACCATTTTGTCAAGCAATTCTTCAAAGCTGATGGAGCTTTCTCTAGCCCGTATGCCTGCTGAAATTTCTCGAAATTCAGCACCAATTCCATTGAGGACATGAATCACCAGTTCGTCTTCATGAATTGGAGAATTAATCAAGGCAAGTTCATCAGCGGTGTGCCTAATGATTTGAAAAAATTCTTGAACCGATCGCGACCCTCGAGGTTGAAGCAATTTTTCTCTGAGTTGCATCATTCTCGATCGAGATTTGTTGGCGTACATGGCTTGAATCTTCAGCCATGCTGCCTGAGAGGAAGAGCAAGAAGCAAAAAATGGAATTACTGATTCAGAGGTAGAAGAAAGAATACCATGAAGAAGCAGCTGATCCTGCTGCACCCAGTGTCCAAAGGCAGGATTTGGAACTTGCTTTGAAGCATCATCTTCTGAAGCGATCAATGCAGATGGACAGACTTTAGTCCCATCTATATAGCCTGTAAGATTGTGCCCAGTAAGAAGAGAGGAAAATTGGGCTCTCCAGGAGGGAAATTTATGTGAGGTAAGTTTGATTGGGAGCTGCGCTGCAGCATTGATAGTGATGAGCGTTGGCAAGCCATTGGTTTGAGCAAAGGTCTGAGTGTTTGTGTTTAGAATTGTTGGAGGGGTGCTAGAGGAGGAAACTGACTTTGTCGACATTGAAAAAAAAAGAGAGGGTATTGATAAGGAGAGGAAAAAAAATCAGATTTGATCACCGAGCTCTTGATACCATAAAGAATAATAGAGTAGAAGAATATTGAAGGGAAAAGTAATGTTTATGTATTAGTTTGCATAATAAATAGTACAGTATTTGTATCAGTTACAAAGTGATTAGGCTAAGGTTTAAAGCTAAGATAAAGATAATTATACAACTGAAATTGTTAGTTTGAGTTGGATGAGAGTCAAACACTTATCGGTTTGTTTTCCATTTTCACAATCCCGCCAATAATGAGCACCTCTAGTGTGACGTAAGTAGATTAAAGGTTGAGTGATTAAAATAATCAATTTTACAAATTTAAGTGACCAAATCGCTGCTTTTTTTTTTTGGTGACCAAATCATAAATTTACGTAAAATTAAGTGATTAAATTTGTAATTTATTATTTTTATTATTTAGAAAAATGCAAATGACTTACATACCCTAAACAATTTTACAAAACTACCAAAATACCTATTACAAAATGACTAAAAATTCAACCATAAAACCAAAGAAAGAAAAAATTATAAGGGAGAGGGGTGGACAATTTTGTCAAATTTCCCTCTCTTTATATATGTTTTATAATTTTATAATGTTTTTTGCTTTTTCTTTTTGTTGGTTTCATTTCAAAGTGATGAAAATGACCAGCATTAGCTTTTGTTTATACCCCAATTTATAATTGAGGGTAAATTGGTCTTCACATAAATATAATTAATGGTCTTCAAATAAATATAATTAAGATGTGTGGTCAGGATTAGATCAAAAATCCTAAAGAAACTAGGTTTCTGCACCACCCTAGTGCTGATAAAATTAGGAAAATCTTATAATTAATTGCAAGGGCTGAAATTTATTAATTAATAAATAAATAATAATTATTTTTCTGAATAATTATTATTAAAAACATCATCTATGCCGCCCCTACCTAGGAGAGTGGCAAAGAAAATCAAACAGAAGCAGTTTCCTTTAATATTGCTGCCTACTAGGGAGGCAAACAGTAAAAAGGAAAGTTGCTTATCATCTACCCATGAGATGAAAAATACCTCATGGACTTGATGTTAAGGCCCAAAGTCGTCTCCCATGTAGAGGAGAGGCCGCCCACTTCCCTAAGGAGAGCTATTTTTCTCTTATTGCAGGAAGGAGGTAGAGAGCTAAAGTTTGTCAGCAAAAGAAACATCTACGTACGTGAGAGAGGCATGAGATTTTCAACCTCACACCTCCTCAATATAGTCGACCTACCATAATGGAGAAATTGCCTAGCCTTTGTCCCCTCCCCGGGAGGCGAAACTACAACTTTGCATTTTGTTCAATTAAGGACAAAATGGTAAAATTGATCAATTGAAGAGACTAGAGGCTCCGATTTATACCAAGGAGCATACGATGATGATCCTTGAGCTATGTAGATCATCTTGGTAAAATTTCACCTTATTCTGACATCGGAGTAAGAACTTATGCCTGATTTTCAGTTAAGGACATTCTGGGGAGTGAAACTAAATTCACTATGGTAGAGAGCTCGAATTCACTTGGAATATTTTCCATAGTCTTATGGAGAGAATCTAAGCCTACTGGTGAAATTTTGGTTTATTCCGAGTTCGTTTGCAACTTTTGCATTCTTTTCAGTTAAGGACATGTGGCTTTCTCACCCTGGTTTAAGCCATTTTCTTAGCTAAGTGTTATTTTCATGACTTGAAGAGCTAAGTATGATTAAGTATGAGTAATTTCGTGGCCCTAGTGTTCAGAGTCCAATTCATGATGTCAGTAGGCCACTACTTAGTCAAATTAGTTGTTTTCAGCACAAAAGAAGCAACGAACGCATGTTGATGTGTGATAAGAAGAAGGAAGAATTATTCATCAACCACCCAGGAGGAAGATTTCCACCTCCCATCTAAGAGAGTGGCGCCCTAGCATATACCTTTCCCTCTCCCAGTAGTTGGAAGCAATTAAAAGGAGAATGAAGCTTCACTGCACCTTTCTGGAGGCTGTCATCTACCTAGGAGGAGGAGTTCACCTTTTTCAGCAAGGCAAGCCCATTAAATGCAAGGCCCATGCCGCCCCCTATATAAAGGGAGCCCATTCCAAGGTTTCAGAGGATTCTGCATCTCAAACATTTCTCCCGAGAAATCAAAAACCAGCTCCTGAAGCTACAAATTTGCTCCGCGCAAAAAACCAAGCCCTGTGCTTATTTTCTCCCTGGCTCTTTGCCATTTTCAATTTGATGAACGAGTTCTTACTCGTTCATCAAATTTTCCTTGTTTAGATCCTGTCTCAGGACATTCAAACAAGTGTTTTTCTCTTGTTTCAATCTTGTCTCCGGACATAAAAACACTGTACACGTGTTTTTTCTTCATAAATAACAATCAAGTTGTTATTTTCTTTCAACTTCAATCAAGAACAGATCTCACAGATCTGATCCAGTCAAAAAAAGTAGAGGAAGGCTCAGTTATGGAGAGTAGTTTGTACGGATCCAATGATTTAAATGCTCCGGTGTGACTTTGATCCAGTCCTTACAATCGCTCTGATCTTTTAATCTGCTGCTCCGCGCACCAGATCTAGTTTTTACAACCTCTTTGTCAATTTCAGCAAATTGACTGGCACGCCCCTATGCTGTCATAAAGAATTCTCCGCGAAAACTCTAGCAAGAGATTTTTGGCGCAACAGCTCTATGTGTGTTACTAATGGGACTATGTGTTTGCTAATTTGATTGACATATAATTGATGAAAAGACCATAATGTAACAATAACAAAAAGAATGAAGTTGAGAAGCAATTATGGTAATTAAGGCCAGTTTGGTATTAAGGTTGCAATTTTAAAAAGATTGGTTTGGAAAAGTGATTTTGAAAAATATTTTTTTAAAATTATGATAGAAAAATGTAATTAAGGTTTGGTATTGCACCAACAAGGGGTTGGATCAAGTGACCAGTGACTTGTTCTAGCTTAAACAGGTATCAGGTTTGAGACCTTGTGTACGCAGTTGCCCCCTATTAGTAGACTCACCCACCAAAACTAGGTTCCCGATGCAGGTCAGATTCGTATTAGTCAGAGCAAAACTCTAGATATTGTATGGGGTACCAAAAAAAGGTTTTGTATTGCTTTAGAAAAATGCGGTTGGAAGATGAAATGTCTAAAAAGGATACTAATTAAAATGATAAGAAAAAAAAATATTTAAGGGATTTTAGTCATTTAATGTCCAAAAAAAACTTTTGATTAAATTTGAAATAATATCCAATTTTATCTATAATATCCAATTTGATTAAAACATTCACACATAAATTATCTTCCTGAAGAGTGTGAGAGACTCAATAGTTTCAATTCTTTTTTTTAGTCTGAATAACATTGATCAATGATCGGTCAAAATACCGTACAGGTCCCTCTATTTAAAAAAAAGGATCAATTTGGTCCCTCTACTATAAAAACTGTCAATTTGCTCCCTCTACTTACAATTTGGTGTCGATTGAGTCCTTCTACTTAACAAAATCTGTTAATTGATTATATATTTATCTAATATTACTTATTTACAAATAATTTGTATAACTCTTCTGTTTTTCTGCTTTGCTTACAAGACTGATACTTCAAAAAACAAGAAAATGAAGACTACTAATATTGGAAATTCACAACAAACTCAACAGAAACATCAACAAAAACAGAAGCAGAAACATAAGCACCCTATGCAAGAATCAGAATTTTACTCAATTGACAGACTCTATTAAGCAAAGGGACTCAATTGACACCAAATTATAAGTAGAGGGACCAAATTGACAGTTTTTATAGTAGGGGGACCAAATTGATCCCTTTTTGTAAGTAGAAGGACCTATACGGTATTTTGACCTCAATGATCAAGTTACTAAAAGGGTGGAGGCAAACAGCATCATTAGAGAACTTGTAGATCATTTGTGGATTGATGAGAGGGGGACAACCTTCCCAATATTAGTCTCAAAAGTATTTGTATGAATTGTTTAATTTATATATTATTAAAGTGCAAAAATAAAACCATCACTTGTTAGGTTGACTCCTCAAGTAATGTCTTATATTAAAGTCTTGTGAATAATAATGTTGGGAGAGTTTTTCTCCATATGGTCCAATGCAGCTCAACTTTAAACCATTCAAGATTGGTTATTGTATCAAGAGTTAATAAAGAAAGTTGCAGAAATAGGAGGAATCTTTCAAAAAAGAGAGAAAAAAAAAATCTCGGGCCAAACTATGGACTCAACTTGAATGTACCCAAATCAGGAGGGCCAACCAACAAGTATTGGACCCAAGAAAAAATGAAAAGCCCAAAAGAAAAACCCAAAAATAGCTTAGATGGTTTAGATTCTCTATGACGTCAAAGGAAATCCAGTTCAGCCCTTTTTAGATGATTGAACACGTGACAGCAGCGTGACAACATGGCCGCTATATATATATTTTTTTTCTTTTGGCACCAACATGGCCGCTAGATTGTTCAGCTAAAAAAAAATACACGGGATCCACGCAGTAGCTATTAACTGCATCTAAATCCTAATTATAAAATCCCACCCCAATTATTACTACTAGTTAAACTTAACTACGTACTTTTAATAATAAAAAAATATTTATATATAAAAATATAAATAGTCGCCATTAAATATCTTCCCTATTTACTTCTTTTCTTTTACTCTGTTTCGACTCTCTTTTTAGCTTTGTCTTCCTCATCCTCCCCATAACCCCTCCTTAAGCTAGGGTTAGGGTTTTTCTATCTCTCTCTTTACCTAGGGTTTTATCTTTCTCTTTCTAGGGATTTTAGGACACCTGAAATTATATATATTTCTTTGATTTTCCTGTTGTGTTGGAAAATTAATTTATTTTTGTTCGTTTTCGTTCGGATCTGGATCTGTGAATTTCGTTACATAAAAGAAGAAGAAAAGAATGGATACTCGGAAAAGAGGAAGGGGAGAAGCTGGCTTCAACGTTAATGGCGGCGGCTTCAAGAAAACTAAGCCAGGTTTGCTCTCTTTTTAGCCAAAGAAATAACTTTCTTTTGGGTTCGTGTTAATATTTTTATGCATAAACAAAATACGAATATTTGGAAGCTATTTGGATTTTTTTTGAAGCTATTTGAATATTTAATTTAATCATTAATAATGAATTTACAGCCATATAATAATAAGAATTAATATCGTGGACTTTACGGTGGGTTTAATTTGGTTTCAAAATAAAAATTTGTAAAAGATTCGTAACTGAGAAAAAGTAATTAATTAATGTTTTGCAACAGAAATGGAATCAACTGGTGTAGGAAGCAAATCGAAGCCATGCACCAAGTTTTTCAGGTTAAAATTCTTTTACCCACCTAAATAAATATATTACTAGTAGCATTTCCAATTTAAATTATACTTAATTATGTCTTTATATTTTTATCTAATGCTTATATTGTAAAATTTTAAGTTTATTAAAAATTACACAATTGTGCTAATGAGATGTGGACATTGAGTTATTATTTACAGGTACAATTACTCTTGTTTGATCATAATCAAGTTAAAGAATAACAGAGATTGGCTTCATATATAACAATTTCCTGGATTTTAGTTGGTGATAAAGATGCAAATTTATATCAAGATTATTATTTGTTATATCTTATAACTTTACCTAATGTATTAGCTAATAGTAAATTCAGATTGATTGGTAAGTTACCTGCATTATAAGTTTAATGGTCAAAGTATGATGGAATTCAGGTATGATGTGTTCATGTATTAGCTAATAGTAAATTCAGATTGATCGGTAAGTTACCTGCATTATAAGTTTAATGGTCAAAGTATGATGGAATTCAGGTATGATGTGTTCATGTTAAAATTTTGTGATTGGAACTGAACTCTTTCAAGTTATACATCACTCAGCTGAAATGCAGCATAGCAGATGGAAAAGTATAGTTATCTCAATGAGTATTTTCTTATTTGGAGGATAAAAGTTTAGCACAGCTACCTGTTCTAGAAAGAAGCTTTAGTCTTATTACTCTGATTTTGGTATCAAACTTGAAATCTAGTTGACACATTCTATGGTTTGTGATATAGGAAGAAACTACACTCCTTAGGTGCTCTGCATCATTCTGCTTTTAAGTCTGGATATGTTGTCTGTGCTTACTTTAGCTAGGTTTATGGTTTATAAAAATTTTTGGGTTTTCTAATAATATGATTTCATTCTCATTTGATATGGTTTATTGAAGCATGTTCATTTGATCTACTCTTTGTTGATTTTAAGTTTAGTCAATCTGATAGATTGTTGTTAGCTTTATCTGATTATATCTTATGTTCTTAATTGCAGCACTGCTGGCTGTCCCTTTGGTGAGAGCTGCCACTTTCTGCACTATGTTCCCGGCGGTTACAATGCTGTGGCCCAGATGATGAATCTTGCACCAATTGTTCCACCAGCTTCTAGAAATGTGGCAGCAGCACCACTCATCCCGAATGGATCTGGCTCTGCAGTCAAAACACGCTTGTGCAACAAATTTAGTAGTGCCGAAGGTTGCAAATTTGGTGATAAATGTCATTTTGCACATGGTGACTGGGAACTTGGCAAACCTATTGCTCCATCTCATGATGATCCCCGTGCCATGGCACCTATACCTGGCCGTATGGGCAGTCGGATGGAGCCACCACCCCCATCAGGCCCTGCTGCTAGCTTTGGTGCCTCAGCCACTGCAAAAATTAGTGTGGATGCTTCCCTTGCTGGGGCCATAATTGGGAAAGGTGGTGTCCACTCCAAGCAGATTTGTCGTAGAACCGGAGCAAAACTTTCTATTCGAGAGCATGAGTCTGATCCCACCCTTAAGAACATTGAGCTTGAAGGATCATTTGAGCAAATCAAACAAGCAAGTGCAATGGTTAGAGAGCTAATCAGCAGCCTTGGTCCAGTTCCGGGTCCTGCAAAAACGCCGGGTGGGCATGGTGGGCATGGTGGTCAAGGGCATCCGGGGAGCAACTACAAGACAAAGTTGTGTGATAATTTTACAAAGGGAAGTTGCACTTTTGGGGAAAGATGTCATTTTGCACATGGTGCAGCGGAGTTGCGAAAGACGGTAATGTGAGGGCTGTTAGTTAATTCTAAGTAGTTGATAGCATGAGATATTGTGCAGTCTTGTATTAGTGAGAGCCTTGTTTAACATGCTAGCTGTGCAATACTATGTAGTGGAAGTGATAAGCAGTGAGGGTTTCTTCTTGACTTTGATTAGTCTCTATTTTTTATTTGTAACTGTCAGATTTAGTTCCCGCAATTTTCCCCTTCTCTAAGTTCCCCTAGAACTGTAATGCGCGGTATTTATAAGCTTAGAGCAGATGAGATATTTGTTCTAGACCTCTGTTTAAGTACCAATTGAGTTATGAAATCCTAGGAGAATGGGTCTTAATCCTACCTAACAGCTTTTCAGGTAACGACTTTAACTGATCAGACTGAGTTAAGCTTAGTTTTTAATAAGTAGATAAGAATTGTGTTTTTGTTTTAATTAATTAATTAATTGGTTGCCTTTATGCTTTCTAACAATTTAGAGATATATAGAGAAAAGCATACTTAAAATAAAATAGATGAATTAAAATTAAAAAAGGAATGGGAGTAAAATAGAATTCTACTCTAATCTGAAGTTGCTTCTCCTTCTCTGTTCTCTCCACCCATGAGATGATCCATTCCTGGCTGCAAATTTGCCTCATGAAAAGAGACCACCGAAATTTTTATTCAAAAATTGGGCAATAACTTTGGAATATCATTTTTTTTATAACATGTGAACATGAAATTAAATTCTGTCCCAGGTTTTGAACATGAGATCTCTTATTGGAGGGTTAAGCTCTTAACCATTGGATTGTCCCCTTTTATATATATATATATATATATATATATGATTTTTGGGCAACTTGAAGGAATTGAGTCATTAATATGTCTAATACTATAGCCGTCATGTAATATTGGTTTGTCATGTAATATTGGTTTGTAATATCGAGACTTAATTAGAAAATTTGAGATAATATTATTAAAAATTAAATTTGGGAGAAATTAGAGACTATATTATTAAAATTAAAATTTTAGACTTATTGAGTTTAATTGTTAATCTAAGTTGAAGAAATTGGTTAAGGGACCAAATCGATGAAATGATAAATTAGAGGATTTAATTGAGTGGATAGGATAAGGAAGAGGCAAAACCGTCATTTTCCCCATAATTATATAAGGGCCAAATTTCCTTCTTGACCGGTTCTCTTCTTCCTTCCTTCAAAAAAATTTGCTCTTCACTTTCTCTCTCTAACCAACACTTTCTCTCTTAATGAATCTTCTCCAAATCTCACCAAACATGCATTTATGTCTTTGAATTCCCCTCACTTTCCTCAACCGTTTTATACAAAAAATATAAGATATTGAGTTGGGAAATTGGGTTTTGAAGCTTAGAAGCTACGGGTTGACTTGAATTTTCCCATATTGGTGAGTTTTTAACTTAGTATTTTGATTAATAGGATGCATATCATGGAGTTAAGTTGATTATTGATCTTGTCTTAGGAATTTTTGAGCTATTTTGCATTTTGGAGTTTTTTGGGTGAACTAAGAACAATTTTGAATTTTTTTGGGTAAGTGATTCATGTGGATTAATTGTTGTTTAAGTTGATTTTGGGTTTGAAGATGTTTCACAAGTGTTAGAAATTGAATTTGTGATGTTAAGATGGTGGAAAAGTGATGTTTTGAAGGGATGAAATTTTTAAAATGAATAAAAATAAATTTTTTGGGGTCGCCAGAATCTGGAAGCCAGCTGGTCTGGACCGAATCGGTCCAATCCGAACTCGTTTGGTCAACCCAAACCGGTTTGACCCGAACCAATCCAAAATTGACCCGAAATTTCGAAAATTATAATTTTACCCCTAAATTTAATTCGGACACCAAAATGACAAAAATTGCCCCCAAAAGTCAAAAATTGATTTCTAAGCATAGTTACGGGTCAATACAAGTGAAATTACCATTTTACCCTTAGTGGGAAAATTACTATTTTGCCCCTAGAAGCTTTAATTGACAATTTAAGCATACAGATTGTACCGTTAGAGTAAAGGAGATGTTGCAGTGACTTCGTAAAGGAAATTGTCGGCTTTTATGAATGGTCATAATTACATTTTACCCCTAAGTGCTAGAAAATGCCGATTTAGCCACAGAAAGAGGCTTTAAACTCTTAGAACCGTTCCGAAATTAAATAAAGCCTTAGTTGGACACGTTTATGAGTCTTTGGGATCCTATTATACTTTATTTTTATTATCATTGTTTTTATTGAGTTTTAATACTGATGACTTTGATTTTTGGTTCCCTCCACTAGGCGATAGAGACGCCGGTCGGGACGCTTGATTTGGCTCACAGAGGACGGACCTTGGGGGTATACGAGACCCTGAACTGTGAGTGGGCTTTCTTCAACGGAGAATCCGTTGATGAAATTGTTTTCATTACTGTTTTATCAATTTGTTTTATAATGATTTTTATTAAATAATTTTGGGTGCATGACCAATCTTTAAAATTGATTTTTGAGCTGTTGGTAAGCATACGGGGACTCGTGGATTGGACGCATTCCAGGGAGTACGTATGGCTTGTTTCGGTGGTATACTAGCTAGTACTTAGATATATTTAGGCGGACCATTGTTATTAATATGGATCCACATGGTCCGTCGGCTCCAGGCCCGACATGCAAGCTAGCCGTTGGCGTGTGCATGGGAGAGCCAAACTGGGTGTGTTGCGGCCAACACGCAATGCAGGACCCAGGCCAACGTTAGGAGGACGGGCATGGTTTTGTATTGACATTATGATATGACGGAAATGCCCCTGACGGTTCTGGAGGTTGACTCGGGCCAAGGTCACTTCAGATATGTTTTGATGGCAGCCCATTGTTTTAAACCGAGGAACTAGGTTTATATACTTGGTTTTGATATTATTGACCGATTTTATAATAAATTGTTTTTTATAATTGTTTTGATTGTGAGTGCACCCCACCCTCTTCTGGTTCTCTTTTGAGGGTGGCTCACTCACTGGGTACATATTTTTGCACTCACCCCACTTTGGTTGTTGTGATTTCAGGATCCTAGAGTCGAGCTTTCCTTGTTGTGCCGAGTCAGTGGCTTAGGAGATCAGCTTGTTCAGTAGAGGTACTACTCACTACGTACGGGTTCCATTGGCAGTCGTAACTTATTCGTTCGTTTGTTTTATCTCTTTTGGTTTTGGATTTGGTCTGATTGGCAAAACTTGTTTATGCTTCCGCTGAGTTGATACTCTTGGATTTGATGTTTACTTTGTCGGACTTGAGCCTGAGGCTCTGTAGTTGATCTTTGGATTTCGGAACAATGTTTTACATCTTATCTGTATTTGAGAGTTATCGTGTGTTTTCATAATTCAATACTTGTTTTGTTTATTGTTTTTGCTTTGTTTTGGCCTTGATACTGACGCTTCGCGAGATCTCATGTGCGTGTGACGCGCAACATGTATTACGAGGTATCGTGGCGGTTGTCCGTGCTCGATTTCGAGTCGGGGCGTGACAATTTTGTTGGTATCAGAGCTCGTTGATTTTTACTACTCTTTCCTGCAAAAGTATAAGTCCAGTGGAACCGTAGTGAGTTTAGGAAATTCTTTTTGATTCATCCATTATCATTATTTTTTTTTATATCATCTAAACAATATGATCTTTTGTAGAGATGCCACCAAGAAAAGCTTCCGGACGTGGTCGTGGGCGAGGGCGTCCCCCGTTACAAAGGGTCCCTCCCCGGTTGCACGAGGATGCCGAGGAAGAGTCCTCCGTGCACTCTCGTCCCACTAATGATAATCCAAGCGATGACCTACTTCTGACACCATAATGGCAACATGTGCCACCTCCACCTTGTTCTCCATATGAGGCGGCCCACCCACCAGCTGGCCAAGGACAACATGTTTCGCCTCCGCCTCCTGTTTATGGTGGTCCTCCTCCCCTTTCTAAGAAATTGAAGGAAGTGAGGAATTTGGGTGTTGCTACCTTTTTGGGTAAAAAGGATGCTATTACGGCCAAAGATTGGTTGGATTCTGTTATAGATGCTTTTGATGATAAGGAGCTTGAAGATTCCGGTCGAGTGAAAATCGCCTCAAGATTATTGGATGAAGATGCCAAGGCTTGGTGGGTTAGTGTTAAAGATCAAGTAGACGGTCCGATAACTTGGGAGAGTTTCTTATCAGAGTTCAACAAAGAGTATTACTTCAAGTTTGAAAAGGGACGCATCTCTGGTGAATTTTTGGCATTAAAACAAGTAGACATGTCAGTTAGTGAGTATGATAACAAGTTGAGGAGGCTATTTAGACATATGCCGGGAGCGAATGAGGACTTATTGTGTGCTCGATTTGCTAATGGTTTGACTGTGGATTTGCAGCCTTCAATATCTTCGCTAATCATAGATTCGACAAGGACTGTGCCATATAGTCATCTGGTAGATACAGCAAAGCAAGCAGAACTAGTGACACAAGCAACTCGTAAGACAAAGCAGAAGTCGGGGTTTTTCAGTAGATTCTTTAAGGGAAAAGGAAAAAGACAGGATTCAGATTCTTCGTTTGAGCCATTTTAAGAAAAGAGCCGTAGTTCGGGCTCATCGAATGGGGGTTCACTTGGTAGCTCTGTTGGTTCCCCACAGGCATCGCGGTTTGGCAAACCTGCCAAGGGGACTAATTCTAATAATCAGTCTTCAAGGAGAGGAAGTGTTTGCAAGAATTGCCGCAACGACCACGATGGACCTTGCCCGTTTCCCGCTAAGTGTTTTCAGTGTGGTAGTCGGGATCACCTTCGGAGTGATTGCCCATATTGGCAGAGCACACGGAATCAAGCAAATAGGGGTGGCAGAAACTTTAATACCGGTCGTTATACTACTGCTGCCCACATAGCTTCCGAAAGAGAAGCCTCTGGATCGGGATCCAACACTCGGGATAGAGTTCAGACCCGACTGTACACTATGACTCGAGAAGCTGCTCAGGACAACCCGAATTCCATTACGGGTAAGTCTTTAAATTGTTGTTTGTGATAATTATATTTTCATTAAATTATTTTATTTTCCCTTCTCGTTAGTGGTAAATGTCAATAGAGTTAAATCGTATGTCATGCCTAACCCTTAGGTACTGTTATATTGTTTCCGGAAGAGTTGCCGGGTTTGCCTCTAGATAGAGAATTTGACTTTGCCATTGATGTAGTGTCTGGCACAAATACAATCTCTATTCCGCCATATAGAATGGCACTTGCTGAGCTGAGGGAATTGAAGTTACAGTTGGAAGAATTGTTGGATAAGGGGTTCATTAGACCAAGTACTTCTCCTTGGGGTGCCCCAGTATTATTTGTCAAGAAGAAGGATGGGAGTTTGCGGTTGTGTGTGGACTATCAGCAATTGAACCGGGTAACCATTAAAAATAAGTAACCGTTGCCGAGAATTAATGATTTGTTTGACCAACTTCGGGGTGCTAGTGTATTCTCAAATATTGGTTTAAGGTCGGGTTATCATCAGTTGAAGATTCGGCCAGGGGATATTGAAAAGACGGCTTTCCGAACTAGATACGGGCATTATTGATTTATGGTGATGTCATTCGGTCTGACTAATGCCCCAGCTGCTTTCATGGATTTGATGAACCGAATTTTTCATCCGTATCTAGACAAGTTTGTGATTGTGTTTATTGATGATATTTTGATCTACTATACAGATGTGAATGAGCATGCCCGACACCTTCGCATAGTTCTCCAAACCTTGCGAGAACATCGATAGTATGTGAAGTTATCCAAGTATGAGTTTTGGCTCACTCAAGTGAGTTTTCTAGGGCATATTGTTTCCAAAGATGGAATATGTGTTGAGCTGGCTAAGATAAAGGCTATCTTGAATTGGGAAAGTCCGAGGTCTGTTACGGAAATTAGAAGTTTCCTTGGTTTAGTAGGGTATTACTGGCGGTTTGTGAAGGGTTTTTCGTTGATTGCTGCTCCGCTTACACGATTGACTCGGAAGTGAATACCTTTTGAATGGGATGATGAATGTGAGCAGAGTTTTCAGGATCTCAAGCAACGGTTAGTGTCTGCACCGATTTTGACACTTCCCACTAGCGACGTAGGTTATGTGGTTTATAGTGATGCATCTCGGCAAGGCTTGGGGTGTGTGCTTATGCAAGATGATAAAGTGATTGCTTATGCATCTCGACAGTTGAAGAAGCATGAGGAGAACTACCCCATGCACGATTTGAAGTTGGCAACTATGGTGTTTGCTTTGAAAATTTGGAGACTTTATCTGTATGGGGAAGTGTGTCGAATTTTCACCGATCATAAGAGTCTGGAGTACTTGATGACCCAGAAAGAATTGAATATGAGGCAAAGAAGATGGTTAGAGTTGATTAAAGATTATGATCTTGTTATTGACTACCATCCTGGAAAGGCAAATGTTGTGGCAGATGCTTTGAGTCAGAAATCATCCACCACCATGGCTATGATCACTTCTTACCTTCCTCAACTTGTCGAAATTCGCTCTGCAGGAGCACATCTTATTGGCGGGTATGAATGAACCCTCTTAGCTAGGTTTGAGGTTCGACCAACTTAGGTGGATCAAATTAGGGAGTCACAAGAAGTGGATGAAAAGCTAAGTGCAGAATTGGAGAAATTGTACTTGGGGATGCCTAGTGAATATTCTCTCCGAGATGATGGGGTTTTACAAAAGCTTGGTAGAGTGTGTGTACCAGATAATGAGGAGTTGAAATGGGCAGTTTTAGAGGAGGCTCATTCTTCAGCTTATGCTTTGCATCCGAGAAGCACTAAAATGTATCGGACGATCCGAGAAAGCTATTGGTGGCCGGGCATGAAAAGAGATATTGTAGAATTTGTGGCCCGGTGCTTAGTGTGCCAACAAGTAAAGGTAGAACATCAAAAACCCGCTAGAACCCTACAACCATTGCCAATACCAGAATGGAAGTGGGAGCATATCACCATGGATTTCATTGTTGGGTTGCCGAGAACTCGCCAAGGGCACGATGCTATTTGGGTGGTTGTTGATCGGCTTACCAAGTTTGCACATTTCCTTCCTGTGCGAATCACTTTATCCATCGAAAGGCTAGCAAAACTCTATGTTGCAGAGATTGTGAGACTTCATGGTGTGCCTGTTTCTATAATGTCGGATCGAGATCCCATATTTACATCTCGATTTTGGCCTAAGTTACAACATGCAATGGGGACGAGGCTAAAATTTAGCACTGCTTTCCATCCCCATACTGATGGTCAGTCTGAAAGGACTATTCAGACATTGGAAGATATGCTTCGGGCTTGCATATTGAAGTTCCAAGGTAGTTGGGACAACTATGTGGCTTTAGCGGAGTTTGCATACAACAATAGCTATCAAGCTAATATTGGCATGGCTCCGTATGAAGCACTTTATGGGCGGAAATGTTGAACTCCAGTGTGTTGGGATGAAGTTGGAGAACGAAGGTTGTATAATGTTGAGTTGATTGATGATATGGTCTAGAAGGTGAAGATGATTAGAGACCGCCTTAAAGTAGCACAAGATCGGCAAAAGAGTTACGCCGATCACAGACGGAGAGATCTAGAGTTCGATGTTGGTGATAGGGTGTTTTTGAAAGTCTCCCCATGGAAAGGTGTGATTCGGTTTCGCAAAGTTGGAAAGCTCGCTCCTCGTTATATTGGACCATTTGAGATTGTGGAGCGGATTGGTCTAGTGGCTTATAGATTGAGCTTGCCCTCGGAGCTTGGGCGAATTCATGATGTTTTCCATGTATCCATGTTAAGGAAATACATCCCGGGTCCATCTCATGTATTACAAGTTTTGCTGTTGAACTGGATGAAAAGTTGAATTTTGAGGTGCAACCAGTTGGAATTTTGGATCGGCAAATGAAAAACCTTCGAAATAAGCAAGTTCCAATTGTGAAAGTTCTTTGGAGGAGTCAAGCAGATGAAGAGATGACTTGGGAGCCCGAAGAAGCGATGCGCAAGCAATATCCGTACCTTTTTGGTTATTAAGGTACGTTCGTTTATAATTTCGCGGATGAAATTCTTTTAAGGTGGGAAGAATTGTAATATCGAGACTTAATTAGAAAATTTGAGATAATATTATAAAAAATTAAATTTGGGAGAAATTAGAGACTATATTATTAAAATTAAATTTTTGGACTTATTGAGTTTAATTGTTAATCTAAGTTGAAGAAATTGGTTGAGCGACCAAATCGATAGAAATGATAAATTAGAGGATTTAATTGAGTAGATAGGATAAGGAAGGGGCAAAACCGTCATTTTGCCCCTAAGTATATAAGGGCCAAATTTCCTTCTTCTTGGCCGGTTCTCTTCTTCCTCCCTTTAAAAAAATTTGCTCTTCACTTTCTCTCTCTAACCAACTCTCTCTCTCTTAATGAATCTTCTCCAAATCTCACCAAATTCAACATGCATTTGTGTCTTTGAATTCCCCTCACTTTTCTTAACCGTTTTATACCAAAAATATAAGATATTGAGTTGGGAAATTGGGTTTTGAAGCTTAGAAGAGTGAAGCTATGGGTTGACTTGAATTTTCCCATATTGGTGAGTTTTTAACTTAGTATTTTGATTAATAAGATGCATATCATGGAGTTAAGTTCATTATTGATCTTGTCTTAGGAATTTTTGGAGTTTGGGTGAACTAAGAAAAATTTTGAATTTTTTTGGGTAAGTGATTCATGTGGATTAATTGTTGTTTAAGTTGATTTTGGGTTGAAGATGTTTTACAAGTGTTAGAAATGGAATTTGTGATGTTAATATGGTAGAAATTGATGTTTTGAAGGGCTGAAATTTTTAAAATGAATAAAAATAAATTTTTTTAGGATCGCCGGAATCTGGACCGAACTGGTTTGGTCAACCCAAACCGGTTTGACCCGAACCGAACCAAAAATCGACCCGAAATTTCAAAAATTATAATTTTACCCCTAAGTTTAATTCGGACCCCAAAATGATAAAATTGTCCTTATAAGTCAAAAATTGATTTCTAAGCATAGTTACGGGTCAATACAAATGAAATTACCATTTTACCCTTAGGTTGGGTTTGGTTAGGGAATGTAACATTCCCATACCACATGAAATTTTGTTGAAAAAAAATAAAAAAATATTCCCATAGGGAATATGGTTATGACCACATACCCACTAGTCTAGGAATGTGGATGGGAATGTCATACCCACCCATATAAATGGTAATGTTACATTCCCATACCTCTTCTTGTGTTGTTTACTTTTATGCCCCCTATTTAATTTAATTAACTATGGTTTGAAGAGGAATAAAGCATTATTAGTCATGTGGTATGGGAATGTGGTATGAGAATGTTACATTCCCTAACCAAACGCAACCTTAGTGGGAAAATTACTATTTTGCCTTTAATTGAGAATTTAAGCATACAGATTGTATCGTTAGAGTAAAGGAGATGTTGCAGTGACTTCGTAAAGGAATATGTCGGCTTTCGTGAATGGTCATAATTACGATTATACCCCTAAGTGCAAGAAAATGTCGATTTAGCCACAGAAAGAGGCTTTAAACTCTTAGAACCGTTCCGAAATTAAATAAAGCTTTAGTTGGGCACGTTTATGAGTCTTTGGGATCCTATTATACTTTATTTTTATTATGATTGTTTTTATTGAGTTTAAATACTGATGACTTTGATTTTTGGTTCCCTCCACTAGGCGATAGAGACGCCGGTCCAGATGCTTGATATGACTCACAGAGCACGGACCTTGGGGGTATACGAGACCCTGAACTGTGAGTGGGCTTTCTTCAACGGAGAACCCGTTGAGGAAATTGTTTTCATTATTGGTTTATCAATTTGTTTTATAAATGATTTTTATTAAATAATTTTGGGTGCATGACCAATCTTTAAAATTGATTTTTGAGCTGTTGGTAAGCATACGGGGACTCGTGGATTCGACGCAATCCAGGGAGTACGTATGGCTTGTTTCGGTGGTATACTAGCTAGTACTTAGATATATTTAGGCGGGCCATTGTTATTGTTATGGATCCACATGGTCCGTCGGCTCCAGGCCCGACACGCAAGCTAGCCGTTGGCGTGTGCATGGGAGAGCCAAACTGGGTGTGTTGCGGCCAACATGCAATGCCGGACCCAGGCCAACTTCAGGGGGACGGGCATGGTTTTGTATTGACATTATGATATGACGGAAATGCCCTGACGGTTCCGGAGGTTGACTCGGGCCAAGGTCACTTCGGATATGTTTTGATGGCAGCCCATTGTTTTAAACCGAGGAACTTGATTTATATACTTGGTTTTGATATTATTGACTGGTTTTATAATAAATTGTTTTTTATAATTGTTTTGATTGTGAGTGCACCCCACCCTCTTCTGGTTCTCTTTTGAGGGTGGCTCATTCACTAGGTACATATTTTTGCACTCACCCCACTTTGGTTGTTGTGATTTCAGGATCCTAGAATCGAGCTTTCCTTGTTGTGCCGAGTCGATGGCTTAGGAGATCAGCTTGTTCAGTAGAGGTACTACTCACTACGTACGGGTTCCACTGGCAGTCGTAACTTATTCGTTCGTTTATTTTATCTCTTTTGGTTTTGGATTTGGTCTGATTGGCAAAACTTGTTTATGCTTCCGCTGTATTGATACTCATGGATTTGATGTTTACTTTGTCGGACTTGAGCCTGAGGCTTTGTAGTTGGACTTTGGATTTCGGAATAATGTTTTACATCTTATCTGTATTTGAGAGTTATCGTGTGTTTTCATAATTCGATACTTGTTTTGTTTATTGTTTTTGCTTTGTTTTGGCCTTGATACTGACGTTTCGCGAGACCTCTTGTGCGTGTGATGCACGACACGTATTACGAGGTATCATGGCAGTTGGAATCCTCCTTCCTAACGGTACCTCATTTGCATTTTTCTGAGCTCTGGATCAAAAGTTATGAATTTTCTTCCAAAACTGCTATTGTGAAGTCCTCCTTGAAATATGATTTAACAATGTTACACCATTACTGGATCATAATTACTGATTGGACTTGAACTCCTTCTTTGGGCTTCCATACGTACGAATTGGGCCTAAGAATATCATATTTAGGCCCTGTTCGGCGTAGCGGTGAGATTGACAATGGTGAGATTAAAAGCTGTGGTGGAGGTGGGACTGTCATCATAGTGGTGAGATTGAAATATGGAATTGTGAGATTAAAGTCTGCGGTGCAAAATTTGTGTTCGGTAAAAAACAACGGTGGTAATGTGATAGGAAGTTAAAATGACATTTAAGGACATAAAACTAAAATGAATGAATAAACTATTTTTATTTATGTACATTATTTTGTTAATCATATATAATGCATACAATAACATAATAATCATATATACCTGACATTTTTTTGTAAAGTTTAAATAATATAATATAATAAAAATATTCAATAAATAATCAAATATTAAAAGAAATCAACAAATATTTATTTCTCTAATGATGCCAAAAACTAATTCCATAGAACAAACAAAGATGAGAGGCTTACAAAAATAAATTGAATCAACATACAAAAATACAAAAATAGAGAAGTAATATATTTGAAAAAACAATTGCAAAACAAATAGAAAAGTAATATATAAAAATGTACATGTCAGATGACGCTTTGGAAAGGGAGCAATGGTCTTTTTTTTTTTTTTTTTTTTTTTTTTTGAGTTTGGAAGGGTAGCAATGGATATTAGCACCAGCAAGTACTGACGGCAAAATATAATATTTAGGTAAAAGTAAAAGTTGTCAGAAATCCGAATGAAAAGAAAGAAAAGAGTAAGGGTTAGGTTAGCTTTGTAATAAGTTAGAGTAGCAAGGATAAAAGAGGGAGAAAATAAATAAAAATATGGGTAGAAAAGGAACAAAGCAGTGTGTTTTTTCTGCTGGTCCTTTCAAGGCCAAATGCGTTTGGGCCACTAGCTGGTGGTCCATCGCGATTTTTTTTTAATCCAAACGTGCTACTAGGCCCTGCCGAACAAAGGCCCGCGGCACGAATGGACCAAACTGGCCCTCCAAATGTGCTGGGGGCATGCCGAACAAGGCCTTAGGCTTCAAGACATCTGTCTTGATAATTTGGACTTCATAGACTCAAACGGGCCTAATAGGCTTACTGGTCCGAAATTAGACAAAATCAATAGTTTCTCCAAATCTATACTATATATAAAAGTACGAATAATGAGAAACTTTACATTTTTCGATTGTATCCTTTTTTTTCAAAAATATTTCTAAATTGCCATTAAAAATTAGACTTTTATGTTTTATTTATATTAATATATTATTATTATTGGGCAACCCAATTTCTACTATATTATTATTATTATTATTATTATTATTATTATTTATGATTTAATTTTAAATTTAAATCTTACTCAAACTATTTTATATATATTTCTAACTACTTATCCAAATTATTAACGATAATAAATATGTAGAAAAAAAAACGATGATGATAAATATATGATTGTTGCATTTGTAATTTTGGTATAATTTTTCTTAAACGTATGTTCATAAGGTACAATGGCCATGAAAAAAGTTTGAATTTTTCTTTATCCATTTTAAAATTTATGTTATTTTTGCAGTTATAAAAAAAACTACCGTCTAGGTATGGTATTGATTAGTTCTTGTCATGCTTTGGGAATTTCATTTTCCTTTATCACTCTTTTAAACTTATTTTCTTCATTATTTTCATTACTATGTTTGATGATTGCTTAAATCGATTTTCAAAAGGTGTTGAATTTTTAAATGTATAATCATACTATAAAAAAAGCCAAAAAAGGAGTAACTTATTTTCTTCATTTTTTTAATACAATGTTTGATGATCTCTTAAAACGATTTCAAAGAGGTTGAATTTTTAAACGTATGTACGAATTTTGATGATTGTTTGCTTTTGTTCTTATTAAAAAAAAAATTCTATGTTTGAAATTGGGAAAGATATTTAGGTCCTGGGTTAGGTGTATGGATTATCATACCACTTTCTTGCGTAATCCTTTAAATTTAGTGTTTCCTTTGGTATTTGAGTTACGTAACACTTTTTTCAACATTGTTCGATTGGAAACAAAAATAATCTAATTATATTGTGTGATTTGATAATTCATACTATTGCAAGATTGTGAATTTCACATCTTTTCCCCACAACTAGAAGAGATGATTATATTACAATGGGATTAGAGGTTAAATGCACTAAGGACAAGGGTTAAACGTGAGTTGTTGAACTTTCTTAGGGAGACAACCTCATTAATCAAATAGAGAAGTTCGTGTGATCTATAATAGAGCGACAATGAAATAAGGGTCCCGAGATTTTTGTGTGAAGGGGATCCTCTTTGATATTGGAGTTAGTAGTATATTAAGGTGTTTGGAGATACTGAAGTTAGTGGGGTCTTAAGGTGTTTAGAAAGCTTAAGATTTAAAGAGTGGAAATAATGAACTTTTACCTTATGCGTGGAGTAGTTCTCTATATATATACAGTGTGGCTTTGGACCGTTCTATATAGGCTCAACATTGCCCCTAGGTATGAGGGCGGTAAAATGATTGCACAAACGGCTATGAAACTGAGCGTCAGGTGGACAAGTTGGGACGATCTCAGCTAAACAGGCTTACCGGTTGCATAACTAGATAGTGTCGAACGTAACGGTATTCGATCTGGATGTATACTCCATGTGGAGAGTGTTGAGTCGTAGAATGCTCAATTTGGCTGTCACGACCCGACCCGGAAGTCGAGCACGGACAACCACCATGTTACCTGGAAACACGTGCCGGCCAGTCACGTGTACCAAGGATCCATGAAGCGTCAATACCAGATAAAATTACCGAAAACATGAACTAAGTATAATTCTGAAATACTGAAGTTTGCAAATCAGAGTAAAAGCGGAAACATTAAAAAACAAATACGGTAGTAAAAACGCTGCAACATTTAAAACCGGAACCATAAGTCATTAGAGAAAACCAAAAATCGAAGTAAAACAAAAACGAGGAACAAGAGATAGCAAGAATAAAGACAACTGCCAGTGGGACCCGTCACGTAGTGAGATGATCGAGCCAAAAACAACCCAATTTTTATGGCTATTTTACTATATTTTTGGATCTATTTATGCTCAAATATATGTTATTTTGTTAATATTTGTGTTTTGAGTCTTTATGAGATGTGAAATTGAGAATTTGTTAATTTTCAGTACTTTTGGAGCTATTTTGATGACTTTTTACACAGATATGAGCAAAGTAATTTTGAGTATAGATTTGGAGATTCGAAGTTCGTGTTTGAAGACTTATTGAAGATAATTTGAAGATTTGAAGATCATTGAAGAATTATCTCAAGAAGCAAGAATTGAATATTGGAGTTTTAATTGCGAAGGATTGAAGACAAGCCATGAAGAAGCCCGGAAGCTTTGGAATTTTGGATATTTTATATGGGATAGTACTCAGCCCATATAAGCCAACAATTGGAATTAAAATCCCAATTTGTGCCGCCTATATCCAAGGAAATATCCAATTCCCGCATATTTCCGATACTAGTCCTATTTGGATTAGGATTCAGCGCAGACTCGGTAAAAAAGCCATAACTTTCTGCTCAGATCCGTTTTAGGCCCGTGAGTAGGCGTTGGAAAGCTAACTCCGAGATATACAACTTTCCTTTGAAGTCCAAGACCCAGTTCTGCCATCTTCAAGCCCAAAATCGACGTCGAAGTCCCTGCATGATTCCAGAAAAATTCCAGGATCCTATTTTGACTAGGATTTCAACTCTAGGAAAACTTTTAAGCTAACGCAGAGACCAAGTCAGCCTTAAAAACGTCCTAGAGTCCTATCCTACTTATAATTGGAGTCTTTAGGGTTATTTCCACTATAAATAGCCACTTTAGGTCTAGGTTTTTGATGTATGTAGATCTAGAAATTGTATTTTGAAGAATTGTTGAAGATTTGGAGGAGAAAGCCCTAGGAGCCGCCGCACCCCTCTTCTTCCCATCCATAGATAAGTTTTCTTCTTATTCTTTGGATGCTCACTCAATTCATGAGTGAGTAATCTTTTTCTTTTCTCCAATGTAGAATTTAATTAATCTCTTGACTTATATCATGGTATGATTTTGTGCTTTTATGTGAAAATTAATAGGGTATTTCTTAATATCTCTGCATGAATTCTATGTTGCTTGTTTTGATGGACTGAAACTAGCACTTTCTTGATAACTAGCATTAGCTAAATTAAATCTTGAAGGATCTTCGGATTTAATTGTTTGGTAGCAATTGGAAGCAAAGGATCTTCCTTCCAAGGGATTTAAGAATCTTTGACCAACTTTTAATTGCCCATTGTGCTTGTAAATTACTAGATCTTAATGCTTGATTCTTGAGTAATTATCACACAGGATCAAGATGTAATTGTTTAAAGAATAAAATGGATAATTCACACTGGATCAAGAGCTTTATATAATTAAGGTAATTTAGGATTAAATTCCAAGCAAGCTATCCATTGTTTTCATAATTTTCAGATATCAATGATCCATGTTATTATTGTCAAGAGGGATATTAATTCTATGTTGGAGGGTTTTCTTTATTATTTTCTCAATTTATCCTCTGCTTTTTAATTAATTGTTTTCTTTAATTTTCTTGATTGTTTTCTTAGATAATTTTAATTACTAGTTTGATTTGATTTAATTTTACTTCCAAAATCTTCTTTATTTTGTTTGTTTGTTTTAAGAAAAAGAACAATAACCTATCTCTCTGTGGGATCGACCCCTACTTGCCCTAGCTATCTTTAGTTAGTAATTGTTGGGATTTTTATTTTTATGATTGCTGACAACCGATCATAAATTTTGGCGCCGTTGCCGGGGAGATTGTGTATTATTTTCTTTTTCCTTTTCTTTTCTATATTAGATTTGCACTTGATCATCTCTGTTTTGTGGGAAAAATCCAATGGAGCAATAACGTTCGTTAAGAGAGCTAAATTTCAACTGTGAATTACCACCACTCTGCATTGACTATCTAGCCATGGACATGTTATACAAGCTGAATTCTGGAGTGATCCGCATGCTGCCAATCTTTCAAGGAGAGTCTCATGAAAATCCTCATGAGCACTTACAAAATTTCTCTATATGGTGTGCTGCGACCACTAGGATGCCTGAAGAACAACCGAGACTTCGAACTTTTCCTTTAACATTGGAAGGAAAAGCAAGAAGTTGGTTCCTGACTCTGCCATCAAAATCCATAACTTCTTGGAAGGAGATGGAGACAGTGTTTTTGAACAAATACTTTCCAGAGGCCAAGCGAGCTGATGTAAGAAAGAGAATCTCATCCTGTCAACAACTACCTGAAGAGAAGTGGCACCAATACTGGGAAAGATATAACGAAATCTGCGCAAGGTTCCCTTACCACAACTAAGTGAAGCACTGTTGATTCAGAACTTTTATGATGGACTTCTCTATGAAGATCGAACCTATGTTGATGCTGCTAGTGGAGGAAACCTAACACTCAAAATCCCTGAAGAAGCAAGGAAACTACTCAACACTATGACAGAAAACATCCACCAATTCAACATGATGGATGGACACTCAACAAATAGATTATTAGAGAAGGAGTCTCTTGCCGAGATGAAAGAAAGAATGAAGCATTTGGATACTGTGGTTTTATCTTTGGCAAATCAACAAGAAACCGTCACCAACATGCTTGCACAAATCCTGAAGATGCAAGTAGAGCATCAACATTCACCTCAATTCATTCAAACACATTCCAAATTCACACAAGGGTACAGAGTTAATTCAATAGAAGGAGCTCAACAGTGGGATGCACGAAAGATGGAATTGCCCGATGTTTCATCTCTGCCTGCAATATCACTACCTCCAGCACCTGTTTTCTCTACTCCACCACCATCAGATGCTGTACCTAACATTCAATTGCCAAGTGAAGAGGATATTTCAACCAAAAGCAAGAAGGATCAACTTACTTCATCAACAAACGCTTCTCAACCTCAATCAGAAGATGAATGGATGGAAGAGATGCGAGCCAAGTATGATCCACCACCATTTCCTCAAAGGTTTGCAAGTCAACTCAATTCACTACGGAATATGGAGGTAAATGTTCCTTTACTTGACAAAATTTCCAGAATACCCAGGTACGCTAATTTTCTCAAAGAATTATGCACTACTAAGAGTAAGTTTTCTGAAAAATATGCTTGCATGAATGAGAATGTATCTGCTACATATCAGAGGAAATTGCATCATAAATGTCATGATATAGGATCTTTTTCTATTCCTTGTAAAATAGGAAAGAATAAGATAGAAAATGCCATGTGTGAATTTGGATCTCCAATTAACATTATGCCTTATTCTGTTTATACACAATTGAAAATTGAACCTGTGACTAAAACTGATCTGACTATACAATTTGCTGATAGAACTAACATTAAACCTGAGGGTTTATCGAGGATGTTTTAGTGCAGATTGGAGATTTTGTTTTTCTTGCAGATTTCTATGTCTTAAAGATGAGTGAAGATGACCATCATCTACCTCATTTGCCGTTGCTGCTAGGAAGACCTTTTCTTGCCACGGCCAGAACAAAATATGAAGTCCACGATGAAAAACTCAGCATGGAATTTGATGGGAAACTCATTGAATTCAATATTTATGAAGCCATGAAATCTTCTGCTGAGATTCATTCTATCTGTGCCATTGATGCCATTGAAGTTTGTTCTGAACAAGTTCAATCACTTCACCATGAAGATGAACTTGAATTGGTACTTACAAGAAGCCTAGATGAAGAAGAAATCGAGGAAGCAGAAGTCCTGACGCCAGTAGAGGTAGCAGAAACCATCAAGGATCTGAAGACATTACGCACTCTTGGAGAAAAAGAGTCAGTTTCCTATATCAACCTGGAGCCAACACCCACGCCTTTGCCATCTATCATCCAACCACCTGAAGTTAAGTTGAAGCCACTTCCTGAAGGCCTGAAGCATGTTTTCCTTGGAGAAAAAGAAACCCTGCCTGTTGTTATTTCAAGTAAATTAAATAATTTACAAGAAAAACAACTAATCAGAGTTTTGAAGGAGTACAAGGAAACTATTGGATGGACTGTAGCTGACATCAAAGGGATAAGTCCTACTGTATGCATGCATAGAATTCGACTTGAAGATGATGCAGTACCTGTTCGACAGCCACAAAGAAGATTGAACCCAAATCTTGCTGAAGTCGTCAAGGGAGAAGTTCTCAAATTACTTGGAGCTGGTCTCATTTATGTTATATCAGATAGTAAATGGGTCAGCCCTGTCCAAGTGGTTCCAAAGAAGTATGGATTCACCGTCGTAGAAAACAAGGATGGGGAGCTAGTTCCTCAAAGACTGCAGAATGGATGGAGAGTATGCATCGACTACAGAAAAGTTAAACTCTGCCACAAGGAAGGATCACTTTCCACTACCATTCATTGACCAGATGTTGGAGAGATTAGCATGCAAGACCTACTATTATTTTCTGAATGGGTATTCAGGATACTTCCAGATTCCAATAGCACCTGAAGACCAAGAGAAGACCACCTTTAATTGCCCCTTTGGTACGTATGCTTATACAAGAATGCCTTTTTGGTTTATGCAATGCACCTGCGACTTTTCAACGGTGTATGATGAGCATCTTTCAAGATTATGTGGGAGAAAAGATGGAAGTCTTTATGGACGATTTCACAGTCTATGGAGATAGCTTCAATCAATGCCTACATAACTTGGAGCTAATCTTGAAAGGATGTGTTGAAACCAAAATGGTATTAAATGCTGAAAAATGCCACTTCATGGCAGAACAAGGCATTGTTTTGGGCCATGTGGTATCTAAACAAGGGATGCAAGTTGACAAAGCCAAGGTTGACGTTGTTCAGAACCTGCCATACCCGACATGTGTCAAAGATATTCGTTCATTCTTAGGCCATGATGGTTTCTATCGAAGATTTATTAATGACTTCTCGAAGATTTCAGCACCAATGTGTAGATTACCTCAGAAAGATGTAGAGTTCGTGTTCGGAGACGATTGCAAAGAAGCATTCGACAAATTGAAGACTGCCCTCACCACCACTCCAATCGTGAAGCCACCTGATTGGAAACTACCGTTCGAGATCATGTGTGATGCAAGTGATGTTGCTATTGGAGCTGTTTTAGGTCAGAGAGTAGATAAAGTACCCCATGTTATCTACTATGCCTCAAGAACTCTAGATGCTGCTCAGAAGAATTACACCACCACAGAAAAAGAGATGTTAGCTGTTGTCTTTGCTTTGGAGAAGTTTCGACCATATATCTTGGGATCTAAGGTGATAATCTACTCCGACCATGCTGCATTGAGATATCTAATGTCAAAGAAAGAAGCAAAAACTAGGCTTATGCGATGGCCTTTGTTATTTCAAGAAATCGATATCGAAATTAAGGATAAGAAAGCAGCAGAGAACGTCGTAGCTGATCATCTAAGCAGAATTGAAAGCAAGGAGGAAAAGACTGCAATTAATGAAGCACTACCTTTTGAAGGATTGTATGCCGTTTCTCAAATTCCCTGGTATGCTGATATAGTCAATTTCTTAGTTGCTCGTCGTTTACCTTCGGATCTTAGCAAAGGAAAAAAATTGAAGATCATAAGTGATGCCAAGTATTACTTGTGGGATGATCCATATTTATGGAGATATGGTTCTGATGAAGTTATGAGAAGATGCATCCCCGATAATGAGATTCAATCGGTCTTGAAGTTTTGCCATAGCGATGAATGTGGAGGCCACTTTGGACACCAGAAGACTGCAAGAAAGGTCTTAGATTGCGGGTTTTATTGGCCTAAAATCTTTAAAGACTCTTATGAGTTTTGCAAGACTTGTCCACGCTGTCAGAGAACTGGAAACATATCGAAAAGGAATCAAATGACTCAAAATCCTATATTCGTTGCTGAAGTCTTCGATATATGGTGAATTGATTTCATGGGACCTTTTCCTCCATCAGATAAGAAGTATTATATGCTCTTAGCTGTGGGTTATGTTTCTAAATGGGTTGAAGCTATAGCTACCGAGAAGAATGATGCGAAGACAATAGTCAAATTTATAAAGAATAACATTCTTCATAGATTTGGCATTCCAAGAGCTCTCATTAGTGATCGAAGTACTCACTTTTGCAACAAGATTGTGCAAGCACTGGTTGAAAAATATGGAGTTCGCCATAGGGTATCTACGTCATGTCATCCTCAAACCAGTGGTCAAGCTGAGATAACAAATCTTCAAGTGAAGCTGATTTTGGAGAAGACAGTCAATGTTCAAAGAAGAGATTGGAGTATGAGACTAGGAGATGCTTTATGGGCCTATCGTACAGCTTACGAGACAGCTCTTGGTATATCCCCATACCGAATTGTGTTTGGTAAGCCATGCCATCTTCCTGTGGAATTAGAGCTTAAAGCATGGTGGGCTATAAAGCAATGCAATCTCAACTTTGACAAAGCTGGAATTCAAAGAATGCTGCAGTTACAAGAGCTTGAAGAAATAAGGAATGAAGCATATGAGAATTCAGGGATCTACAAAGAGAAAACCAAAGCCATCCATGACAAAGGAATTTTGCGAAGATCGTTTTATGAAGGTCAAAAGGTTTTAGTCCTTAATAATCGATTGAAGGAAAATCCTAGAAAGCTCAGATCGAGATGGTATGGACCATTTGAAGTAATTCAAGTATATCCTAATGGATCCGTGATCATCAAGAATCCAGATAACCAGAAGCAGTACAAAGTTAATGGACAAAGGCTCAAACCTTATTTTGAAGCAATGCCAACAATGATGATTGAAGAAATTGATTTGGAAGATCCAATCAATCTTCTAACTTGAGCTACAAAGAAAAGAAAAGGAGTCAAGCTAATGACTTTAAACAAGCGCTTGTTGGGAGGCAACCCAATTTTATTTCTTTGCTTATTTAATTTTAATTTTAAGTTTATTATCATTTTTAATTTTTACACTAATTTTTCTTTGAGTTTTTGCTTGATAGGAATTTATGAATTTTTCTTTGTTGAAAAATTCATCTTCAAGGAGGGAATGCACCAAAGATGGAGCGACAAAGCAACCACTGCCGAGGCCATGGCTGATGCCAGGCATGCCTTTAGCAGCGCTCCAGGCCGCTAGCAGCAGCAAGCCTGCCGCTGCTTCAGCAGAGCAAGCCTGTTGCTGCTTCGCAAGGTAGCCTGTTGCTTCGCAACAGAACTGCTTCAGTAGCCTGTTGCTGCCTCGACAGGGCGCCTTCGGCGAAGTGCGACAATGCTGCTTTCGCGAGGCAGCCTGCTGCTGTCAAGGCAGCAGCATGCTGACTCAGCGCACCAGGCCGCTCGAAGACAGACCTGTTGGCGGCACCAGGCAGCCCGCAAGGATGCCATGGTGAGCCGCGTGCTTCCTTTATTCTTCTTCCTTGCACCATGTAATCCTATTCTAGATAGGATTATAATTCCCAATTGCATTAGAAGATGGATGACCTCCTCCTACAAGGTAATGGACTCCTAGTCAAGGTATGTTTCTAACTTTTTACTCTAACCAAAACCTTTCAAGAATAGGATTTGATCACTATATAAAGGCACCTCTACCCCTTCTTTTTATTCATCAAAACATAAGAAGTAATATTGGAGAGTAAAGGTTTCGACTAGAAGCAAAATTTGAAGCAAAATTTGGCTTGAAGCAATTTTGAAGCGGCAAAGTCGACAAGGGAGAAGCAAGTTGCGATAATCATCTTCAAGAAGGAGCAAAGTTGTCGACAAAGAGCTAAGGCAAGGAGATTCCGATAAGCCCTTCCCCAAACACTTGAAGATGTCGATGATGCTTACTTCCATGGATTTTGAAGTCCAATTCAAGAATTTTAGAAGACAATTTTATCAAATTGGAGCCTCTCAATTTGGTGAAAAATTTCAAGGAAGCTTTATTCGTCAAGATTGCCATGAACTTTTGAGCATGATAGCATCACTACCCAAGGAAGAAATTGCTACTAAGCCCGGTTTCAAAGCTATGATGATTTATCAATTTCTTTGGGATAAGGCTAACAAGTCACATGAAGCTGTTATGAGATCCAAGGAGAGAGCTATGCAAAAGTTTAAGAATCGATTCCACCCCTATGGGAATCGGTTTTCTCATCCTCATGGACCAAGGAATTTTAATGGAAGGGTAAGACCTCAAGTTGAACCATGGAGCAAGCCTTACCCTATGCCAAGGATTGGAGGGTATCGAGTCAAACCTTATAGGCCTCCTTATCGCCCTATAAGTTGTGCCCCTTTCCCTTAAAGGTTCCATGATCCTAATTATGCTTCATCCTCTAATCAACCAAGGATACAACAAGTTGCTTCTATTTTTACTTTTGAGGAGAAAAAGGATCGATTATCACCACCAATTGAACCAAAGGCTCCTTTGCAAGATGAAGATAAAGAAAAGGGTGCTATTGTGGTAATTGATAGTTCAAGTGTTGCTTCTAGTGATGAGAATAAGGAAGAGGACGAGGAGGTTAATCAAGAAAAGGAGAATGAGGAAGAGCTTCACCCTTTCCTTGTTCGATGCAACCAAATAAGTTATTTGGATGACCTCTTCAATATATTGGAGAAGGCTATTCATAAACCAATTTAGGTTTAGTTTTGGGGTTTTTCAATTTTAAGTTTCTTGTTTTTAGACTTAGGATTTTAATTTTTATGCATCTTAGGATTAGTTATTTAATTTATACTTTAATTTTCAATTTCCTTTATCTTATGTCTTTATTTTTCAAGTTTCATTAATAAACTATCTAGTTTTATTTTCCTATCACTTTAATATCCTATTGTCTTTTATGATTGAGTAATTATCACACTGGATCAAGAGGTAATTGTTTAAAGAATAAAATGGATAATTCACACTGGATCAAGAGCTTTATCTAATTAAGGTAATTTAGGATTAAATTCCAAGCAAGCTATCCATTATTTTCATAATTTTTAGATATCAATGATCCATGTTATTATTGTCAAGAGGGATATTAATTCTATGTTGGAGGGTTTTCTTAATTATTTTCTCAATTTATCCTCTGCTTTTTAATTAATTGTTTTCTTTAATTTTCTTGATTGTTTTCTTAGATCATTCTAATTACTAGTTTGATTTGATTTAATTTTACTTCCAAAATCTTCTTTATTTTTTTTGTTTGTTTTAAGAAAAAGAACAATAACCTATCTCTCTGTGGGATCGACCCCTACTTGCCCTAGCTATCTTTAGTTAGTAATTGTTGGGATTTTTATTTTTATGATTGCTGACGACCGATCAAAGCCGCCCAGGTATGTTTTCATGAACCTTAACTCTTTATTTTTGGTAAGATAATTTGATTGTTTTTACATTGCGGACAATGTGAATTTTAAGTGTGCGGGGTGGGGGGGGGGGTGAATACTTAATAGGGTTATTGCTTGATAATTGAGTCATATGTTAGTCCTTGTTTGCATGAGAACCTAGGATAGAATTTGGTTGTTTTTGGATTAATCTTATTTCCCCTATTTTTTTAAAAAAATTATCGACAAATTGATTTTTGATAAAATTTCGATTTTTTCTAACCTTTTGAATTTTTCATGCATATTTTGATTAATTGATTTGATTATGATTAATGAATGCTTAGAATTTTAATAATGTTTGATTTATTGATTGAGTTATAGCATGTTGTTTGATTTCTTAGAATTAGGTATAATTGAAGCTTGTGATATGAACTTATTCATTCATTGCTTCTATAATTATCTATTTTTAGAACTTGTGTTCAATCTTGATTGAAATTATGATTGAGAAAGTATGTTATGGATATATGTCAAGAATAAGTGTGGGGGACTATCTATATAAAGGGTAATTAAAAAAAAATTGTTTTCATAAAAAAGAAGTGTTTTCATAATAGAGGAGAAGAGGTATTTCTGTAAAAAAAAAAAATAATAAATCCATTGTTGTCACTCTTTTCTTAAACAAAAGGAGTTAGTAACCCTTGGAAAGAGGATAAGAGGCATGGATTTGTAGAAATATTGTCCCTCTGAAAAATTAAAGAAGGAGTCCTTCTAGAGTGCTAGTAGCCTCAAAATAAAAAAGGGAGTTAGTAACCCCTAAATCATGAACACTTCAGAGGTTAGTAACCTCAATTTTCTAAAAATAATTACCCTTGAAAATCTATTATAACCCACAATGACCCTTGATTTATATTTACGACATTGCAATCTTTTGAGTAATGGAGAAAGAGAGGAAAACATGAGCTTACAGAAAGAAGTAGTTATAGAAAGTGAAGAATGGTAAATGATTAAAGCTACTTTAATTATGGCTACTTAAGAATGATGATGCTTGTTATTTCTTGATCTTTGGATTAAGTATTATTATTACTCTTTGTTATTTTGATTTCATGATTGAATTGATTCTTTGATGTATGTATGAATTCAAATTGATTTCTTGAAAAATTGGTTTTTGATTAACTTACACATTGATTTGCTAGGGGACTAGCAAAGTTCAAGTGTGGGGGAAAATATGATCGAGCCAAAAACAACCCTATTTTTATGGCTATTTTACTATGTCTTTGAATCTATTTATGCTCAAATATATGTTATTTTGTTAATATTTGTGTTTTGAGTCTTCATGAGATGTGAAATTGAGAATTTGTTAATTTTCACTACTTTTGGAGCTATTTTGTTGACTTTTTCCACATATATGAGCAAAGTAATTTTGAGTATAAATTTGGAGATTCGAAGTTCGTATTTGAAGATATATTGAAGATAATTTGAAGATTTGAAGATCATTGAAGAATTATCTCAAGAAGCAAGAATTGAAGATTGGTGTTTTAATTACGAAGGATTGAAGACAAGCCATGAAGAAGCCCGGAAACTTTGGAATTTTGGATATTTTATAAGGGATAATACTTAGCCCATATAAGCCCACAATTGGAATCAAAATCCCAATTTGTGCCGCCTATATCCAAGGAAATATCCAATTCCCGCATATTCCCGATACTAGTCCTATTTGGATTAGGATTCAGCGCAGTCTCGGTAAAAAAACCATAACTTTCTGCTCAGTATCCGTTTTAGGCCCGTGAGTAGGCGTTTGAAAGCTAACTCCGAGATCTACAACTTTCCTTTGAAGTCCAAGACCCAGTTCTGCCATCTGCAAGCCCAAAATCGACGTCGAAGTTCCTGCATGATTCCAGAAAATTCCAGGATCCTATTTTGACTAGGATTTCAATTGTAGGAAGACTTTTAAGCTAACACGGAGACCAAGTCAGCCTTAAAAACGTCCTAGAGTCCTATCCTACTTAGAATTGGAGTCTTTAGGGTTATTTCCACTATAAATATCCACCTTAGGTCTAGGTTTTTGATGTATGTAGATCTAGAAATTGTATTTTGAAGAATTGTTGAAGATTTGGAGGAGAAAGCCCTAGGAGCCGCCGCCCCCCTCTTCTTCCCATCCATAGATAAGTTTTCTTGTTATTCTTTGGATGCTCACTCAATTCATGAGTGAGTAATCCTTTTCTTTTCTCCAATGTAGAATTTAATTGATTTTTTGACTCATATCATGGTGAGATTTTGTGCTTTTATATGAAAATTAATAGGGTATTTCTTAATATCTCTGCATGAATTTTATGTTGCTTGTTTTGATGGATTGAAGATAGCACTTTCTTGATAAATTAACTAGCATTAGCTAAATTAAATCTTGAAGGATATTCGGATTTAATTGTTTGGTAGCAAATGGAAGCGAAGGATCTTCCTTCCAAGGGATTTAAGAATCTTTGACCAATTTTTAATTGCCATTGTGCTTGTAAATTACTAGATCTTAATGATTTATTCTTGAGTAATTATCACACTAGATCAAGAGGTAATTGTTTAAAGAATAAAAGGGATAATTCACACTGGATCAATAGCTTTGTCTAATTAAGGTAATTTAGGATTAAATTCCAAGCAAGCTATCCATTGTTTTTATAATTTTTAGATATCAATGATCCATGTTATTATTGTCAAGAGGGAGATTAATTCCATGTTGGAGGGTTTTCTTAATTATTTTCTCAATTTATCTTCTGCTTTTTAATTAATTGTTTTCTTTAATTTTCTTGATTGCTTTCTTAGATAATTTTAATTACTAGTTTGATTTGATTTAATTCCACTTTCAAAATTTTTCTTTATTTTGTTTGTTTTAAGAAAAAGAACAATAACCTATCTCTCTGTGGGATTGACCCCTACTTGCCCTAGCTATCTTTAGTTAGTAATTGTTGGGATTTTTATTTTTATGATTTGCTGACGACCGATCATAAATTTTGGTGCCATTGCCTGGGAGATTGTGTTTTATTTTCTTTTTCCTTTTCTTTTCTATATTAGATTTGCACTTGATTATCTCTGTTTTGTAGGAAAAATCCAATGGAACAACAACGTTCGTTAAGAGAGCTGAATTTCAACTGTGAATTACCACCACTCTGCATTGACTATCCAGCCATGGACACGTCATACAATATGAATTCTGGAGTGATCCGCATGCTGCCAATCTTTCAAGGAGAGTCTCATGAAAATCCTCATGAGCACTTACAAAATTTTTTATATGGTGTGCTACGACCACTGGGATGCTTGAAGAACAAGCGAGACTTCGAACTTTTCCTTTAACATTGGAAGGAAAAGCAAGAAGTTGGTTCCTGACTCTGCCATCAAAATCCATAACCTTTTGGAAGGAGATGGAGACAGTGTTTTTGAACAAATACTTTCCAGAGGCCAAGCGAGCTGATGTAAGGAATAAAATCTCATCATGTCAACAACTACCTGAAGAGAAGTGGCACCAATACTGGGAAAGATACAACGAAATCTGCGCAAGTTGCCCTTGCCACAACCTAAATGAAGCACTGTTGATTCAGAACTTATGTGATGGACTTCTCTATGAAGATCGAACCTATGTTGATGCTGCTAGTGGAGGAAGCCTAACACTCAAAAACCCCTGAAGAGGCGAGGAAGCTATTAAACAAGCCCGTTCCCCTGATGTTAGCTTGGGTCCGATACTGCATGGTGGCCGCAGCACACCCAATTTAGCTCTCCTATGCATACGCCGAACCGATAAATAAATAAATATGGCATGTTAGGTCTGGAGCTACGAACCATGTGGATCCCAAAACGAAAGCCATGGTCTATTAAAACAAATGCACCAGCGCTGGGTCGCGTCCGAGACGCTCCACCAACAAGTCATACGTACTCCTGGAGCTACGTCCATAACTGGCCATTTCGAGGGAGGTATCCGATTGGTTAATGTCAGCCCGGCTTGCATGGACTTCCGGTCTGAAAAGAACTGGCCAGCAACTGTAACAGAAGTTCTTTCGTAACGCTCAAGTGCTTTCTCTCTTCCAAGTCCCACCAGGAAAAGCCGCTAGTTTTAGTAGGTGAGCGCAGGGATCCTTCTCGGGTAGTATGCTTCAACTAAGCTGGACATACTCTTAACGAGTAGCAAGAGATTAGGGATTACACAATTATGGTATGATCACATATTTTCCAACAAACAGAACTACAAATAAGAATATTTCCTCTTCAGCAAGTAGAGTTACCTCAGCCAGCCGGCTAACTCCCTTTTTCAAGTCGAGTTCTAGTTGCTATAACTAACTTATCCCATTGAGTTGTGAGTTCGTTCCAGTGGACTATTTAAATATGCATAGCTTCGTATGCTTGAACAAGTTCTTTAAAACAAAACCAGGTTATTCATGCACCCAAAACATTTTATTAAAATCATTTATAAAACATATTAATAAAACAGTAATAAAATAGTTCCTCAACGGGTTCTCCATTGAGGACAGCCCACTCACAGTTCAGGGGACTCGTACACCCCCAAAGTCAATCCACTGTGAGCCTAACCGATGTCTCAATTAGCGCCTCAGCCGTATGACTGAGAAGCACGTCCAACATAAGAAAATCGTTAAAACCAATATCATAATCAAAGTCACAAACCAAAGTAATAAACTAAAATACCCAAACAGTCAAATAAAATGGAATAAAATCACATGAACACATAACCCAAGACCCACGGCCTAATATCGAAGAGTTTAACGCATCTATTATATTCTATTTACAAATTAGTCAAAGTTCAATCTTTTAGTTCAAAGATTTCATTTTTATTACAAATTAATCAAAAATTTAATCTTTTAGTCCAAAGGTCTCATTTTTATTTACAAATTAATCAAAAGGTGAATCTTTTATTCACAAATTAATCAAAAGCTTCAATCTTTTACTTAATCTTCTCATTTTATTTACAAACTGCTTAAAAGTTCAATCTTTACTCAAAAATTACTTTTTTTATTTACAAATTACTCAAATGTTCAATCTTTTACTCAAAGATTATATTTTTATTTACAAATTACTCAAATGTTCAAAAATTTTAGCTTAAGGGCTTCATTTTTATCATAAATCAAACAAAGATCTCATCTTTTAGCTTAAAGATTACATTTTTATCATTAATCAATCAAAAATCTCATCTTTTAGCTTAAAGATTATATTTTTATCATTAGTCAATCAAAAATCACATCTTTTAGCTTAAAGATTTCACCTTTATCACAAATTAATAAAAAATTTCATCTTCAGTTTTATTGACAAATTACTTAATTTTTTTAAATCAAATTACTAACAACTAAATTACCAAGGCAACTAAACTATACCAAAAAACACCAAATCATAAGAAATCAGGGACAAAATTAACAAAACAGAATAGAATGAGGACTAAAATGGCCTTGTTCAAGAACTCACCTCCTAGATTGAAAAAGCCACAATCTTTTGCCTAAAACTACGCCGTTTTGGTCTAACCCTAACCCCTCTTCTATTTCTTTCCCTTCTCTTCTTCTTCTTCCCCTTGCTCGACCCCTCAACCCTAATCCCTCTCTTTCTAACGCAAACTCTCTCTCTCTCTCTCTCTCAACTATCAACGGCGGAACCGCCTCCCTCCTTTGTTAATCGGCCCTAAAACAACAAAAGGGTCCCCTTTCCATCGAAACTTGAAACCTAGATCTCAAAACCGAACCTCACACTACACAAAAACTACCTTGAGACCTCTGTACAAACCAAAAAAATGGCGACTTATGGCCCCGAACCCATGAAAACAAGCAAAGAAATGAACCACAGTGAGCTTTCGGAAGAAAAGGTTCGAAGAAAAAAGAAGCAAGCAGAGGACTTCAAGCTCCCTTCACGGGTTAGGATGAGATCCCAACTAGGTAAGCTTTTCAATGAAGCTTTCCTCTCTTTTTTTTTTAGTTTTCAAAAAAGCTAGAAGAAAAACGATGAACCCCTAATTTTTCAAGAACAAACCCTAGTTGCCGTTTCTTTTTTTTTGAAAAAATGTCCCCCCCGGTCTGTATTGAAGAAAATGAGGCTTATAAAGCCTCCAAGTTCTTTGATTTCGACCGTGGATTTCCTTGGCATCCCATGGTTCCTGAATTTTCAACCCCTTGTTTGTCAATTTCCCATTTTGTTAATTCCTTTGCTTTGTCCTCTTCCTCAGGTGAAAAATGATTCAGCACGTGAAGGGATGAGCTGGGATTGCCAAGGGTAAATTTTCTCTCCCTGTTGTGTTGTTTCTCGGCTATTTCCTTTTCTTTTTTTTTGTCTTATTCCATCCTCACATTTATTTCCTCCTTGCAGCTTGCCGATGTGGCTAGATGATGTGTCTAACGAGACAATTTTGAGGCTCGTTTAGGGGCCAATCCATGGCTGCCACATCATCAGGGTGAGAGTCTCTTTTCTTTATTTGTTGACAAGCTACTCTCTGTATTTTGACACTTTCCATGTTGAGTTTGCTTGCTGCCACGCTTATGCATTAAGCTTGCAAATGTATGCTTCCTTCTTGTTGTTGTTGCGTTGCCATATTGCTTCCAACTTGCTTACTCTGCTTGTGCATGCTTTGCCTTTTGTCCCTGACAACTCGTAATCTGCTGAATCATTCAATTGTATTTGACTCTGATTGCTTATGATTCTATGATTGGTCATTTATGGATTTAAATGGGATTACAAAGTATTAATGTAAAAATGAAATTGACCATGAACTTAGAACGCTTGCTAGCTGTGAATGCATATTGAAGATACCTGATGAAGGTTCTGTTTTTATTTTTTTATATATTGGTACATATTATAATGTGAAATGCCATGAATTTGTTGCTAAAACTAACTGCGGAATATGATTATCTATGCTGCAAAATAATGCTTCTTATGTGACTGTGGGAAAGCATGGTGAATTGGTATGTGAAACTGCTGGAATATTGCTAAAATGAGGATGCCATGTATGAAAATGCTCTGAATTGTATAGGAATAAATGCTTTCTTTTTTGCTTTGAAATGAATTGAGTGGGTGCTGTGGAAATACAAACTGTCTATGAGTGCATGTAAAAGTGAAGAACACTCATTAAACTGTAAAATGCTAACTAAAATGCCAACTGCTTGCTAACATGTGAAATGCAAGTATAATGACTACTATGAAATGCCTAAATGCTGTTGGGGATGTATGAATGTTTTTCACATTGTATGAATGCTTTTCTACTAATGTGTGAAACATTTGCTATGAAATTGGATTAATGGCAGCATGGGGAATTGAACACACTGGCTAAAGAAAAAATTCCCTCAAGGATGGAAATCATTGTTAAAATTGGATCACAAGAAACCTAGGCTGGACCATTTTCTGTTGTTGTTATTCTTCTTTGCGCATTTGTTGTATACTGTTTCTTTTATGAGTAAATAACTCTTTTTTTTATGAGTAAACCTAGAAGAAAATATTAAGGTGTTTTTATGTTTCAAAAGTGTTTTGAACATCACATGAATAAAAATTACAAGATTTATTTTTGTCTTTCCTTCTAAATTTATATCCTTTTAAGTCATTTTGCCGTTTTACCCCGTACTTTTAATTTCACATAAATAGAAAAAAGACAAATTTGTACTGCAAATTGTTTTTTCTAAAAAAAAAGTTTAAACCACTCATTCAAAACCAACTTTTTTCAAACCATAACCGCAATACTATATTAAGGCTAAATAAAGCTACCCTACATGGAGAGTTCAACGATCAACCCCAAAAAAATAAATCTATTATTAGGAAAATACATAGTAGTTCTAATAATGAGTCATTAAATAGTCATTATTAATTACAAGTTTTAATACATAAAATCAAAAGGCAAGAAGAGCATGCACAAAAAATTTTCATAGATACATTGTGGTTTCTTTCTACCAATACTAATGGCAAAGGCTGATTTCCTTACCATCTTTTTTCTTTTAATGGTTTTGAATCAAAACTTTTCATCAGCAGCAACTGCACAAGGCGGTGAATCCCTGATTAGCAAAGCATGCAAGGAAAGTAGGAATCCAGACTTGTGCAAAAGCACATTAGAAACCGACATGTTGACCAAAAAGGCAGAAAGCTACAACAGGCTTTGCAGGGTTGCAATGGTGGTGGCTATAAGTAAAATAAAAAAGGTATCTTTTTTGTTGGCTAAATATCTTGCGAAGGAAAGTGATTTCAGAAACAAGTCAGGAATTATGGTTTGTACTTAGAGATACGACAATGCTTTGTATGCCCTAAATATGACCGCCATCATCCTTGCCTTTGATGAAAAGAATTATTATGAAGCTTATCACGCAGTTAGCATCGCAGGTCATTGTGCTACAGCATGCAATGACGTATGCAATGAGGGAGGTCTCACCATGTTCCAGCAACATAACAACAACGAGATTTATGTGTCTACCATTGTTGTCCAATCTTTGCTCATCAAGCTTGTCCCAGCTAATCAATTATGAGATAAGAGAATACAATGACACAAGTCTCAGAATGTTCTAGCAACAAAACAGTGAGGTTTCTGTCTTTACCGATGTCGTCGAGTCTTTGCTCCTCCTTATCAATAAGAATGTGTCGTATATTTATGTATTTCAAATTTATACAAGATTAAGGAGTTTATGTTTATTTATAATGCTCTTTGTCATGATGTTACTCTGCTTCCCTTTGTAATTTCCCCTTCTTATTTTCAAGCAAGCGATAAAGCTGTTATTGTTTGTTACAAATTTGTTAGTGTTTCCCTTGCTTATTGAACAAGCTCTACCAATCATTGTCTTCTCCTTTCTTCTTTGAGTGGAGATGTTTTGATCATGTTTCAGTAATTGTTTAGGGAATATTGGTATTGCCAAAGTTATATTCAAGCCCATACGGCTTGAAAATGGGCACGATTCAAATGGTCCAAGGGAAGGAAAATTGACCACTATTTGAATCAGAGCAATATTTTTCCATAATTACCTTATTTTTGCTTAGAACTATTCAATGCATAATTTAGGACAGTTTCCAAAGGCTATGCTTTGAATTATATATCGACAATTTGAATTTCTTTCGATATGTAACTCATATTTGATCCACCTTCTATTCATACAAAAATAGAGTTTTGAAACTATTAATGTTTTCTTGCATAGATTTTTTTCAATAATACTCTTTTTATTTATGAGATGAGAGACATTTGCAATGATAGAAATCATCATTGTTCTCAAATATTAATCATGACATACAATTTGTATGCATCCAATAGCAGCTATCTTAACAGAATTAATCGACACTTATATATATGATTAAGGACTTTTAACCAAAAAAACCTAAACACTGAGAAAAAACCAATGTCTACTCAAAAATGCTCAAACGCAGAAAACCATAGTACCAAAGTTAATGACAAAGAGAACCTACCCCAAACAAACACAATAAACCAATATCTCAGAAAACAAGAACAAAGCCAAAAGCCAACATTTGAATTTAAAAGCAATTTTATGAATACTGAACATGGAGATTTTTCTGCACAGTCTTTGTATTTTGTCGAATTCCCTAAGGAAAAAGACCAATAGGAAAGTATTGTGATTGAGGATGAGAGTACTAAGTTTTCAGAACATATTGGCTGTCAAGAGATTGTTGCTGATGTTGAACACGAACTTTTTCCTATTTTTCAAAGATTGAAGCTACAGAGGCCTTGGGAATTTATTGAATGGGAACAGGACTATGGAGGTAGATAAAAAGCTAGATCAGCTTAAGTTGATGACTTATATCAGAAAATGTTTTGGAATAAAGAGGAGGAGGATAGATAAATCAAGTTGTTTTGACAAGATGAAACAACACTTGAATTGATGGAAAATGCCCCAGACCGCAAGGTGGGGAAGACAAAGGGTGTTGACAAGGTTCGACAGCTTACTAGAATGAGCTCAAAAAAGATTATAAGTGTTGGGAGGCTGAATGAAGGAAACAGTTTGTGGGAAATTCCTGTCTTGATTGAGAATGTGTGGAAGGCAATGGTGTATGTGGAGAAGGAAGTTTAGGTAATAGCAGCTGATAGGTTTGGTGCTTGTCCTGCAACAACCACCTCAAATATATGAAGCTTATGTCTTGGAATTGTCAAGCCATGGGGTCAACCTTGACAATAGAATCACTTCATGACATCAGGAAAAACCATGACCCTCAGATCCTTTTCATTATGGAAACCAAAAATAAGTCAGAAAAGTTGGAGAAAATAAAAAGAGGGTTGAAATTCTAAGGGCGTTGCTATGTCGAGCCTGTTGGAATCGGAAGAGGACTTCCTTTAAGGTGTGGAAACTTGATATACAAGTGAAAATTCTTCGAATTGGTAGAAATCTCATTGATACTGAAGTTTTAGATGAGGATCGGGGAATATAGAGTAATATTTTTTGGGTGTATGGTGCTCCGGACAATGAAGAAAGACATGGAGTGTGGAGACTGGTTAGAGGGAGGAGTGCTCAATTGCAAGGGCCTTGGTTATGCCTTGGAGACTTTAATGATATATTATATATCAGTTTAAGAAGGAAGGAGGGAACTTGACGGCTGAAAGAAAAATAAGAGGCTTCCGAGAGATGATTATTGTCATTTAAGAGCATGGCGTTATTGCCATGATGCCATTACCTTTGGCCTTAATAAGATAAAATCTAAATTAGCTTTAATAATTAGAAACAAGCCTAATGGCTTTAATTAAATAACGAAACCAATTTGATATTGGCTTAAAAGATAAAGCAATTTTGGCTTTTGGAGTAATCACATCATCTCCCATAGCCTTTGTGGTGATGGTGAAGTCACGTAATTTCTTAATTAATATTAATTCGATTATTAATTAATTAAATTACAAGGAAATTTCCAAGTGATCTTCTAGGGTGGCTAGGGCTTAGGGACCAAGTCAATTTGCTACAATTACTTAATTACCCAAACTGTATATTAGGGTATAAATAATTTAAATTTTGTTTTCTTAGTAAAGCTACAAATTGTCAGTAATATATGCGATGTTAAAACTTTTTTTTTTTTCAGTACTATGTAACCTTTAGAATAAAGGCTAATATCCTAATATTACATAGATAATCAGTTTAGTATTAAGAGAATGAATCAAGTTGATTCATATTAAATTTCATATGTAATTTTTTTATTCTAAAATATTATATTGGTGGGAAAATTATTCTTAACTTATCGCCTCCATTAATGAGATATGATTTAGATAACTTGAAAAATAAGTAAATAACTCTTTCTTTTATGAGTAAACCTGAAACAAAATATTTAGGTGTTTTTATGTATCAAAAGTGTTTTGAACATTACATGACTAAAAATTACAAGATTTATTTTTGCCTTTCCTTCTAAATTTATATCCTTTTAAGTCATTTTGCCTTTTTACCCCGTACTTTTAATTTCACATAAATAGAAAAAAGACAAATTTCTACTACAAATTGTTTTTTTTCTAAAAAAAACAGTTTAAACCACTCATTCAAATAAGTAAATAACTCTTTCTTTTATTTTCAAGCAAGCGATAAAGCTGTTGTTGTTTGTTACAAATTTGTCACTGTTTCCCTTGCTTATTGAATAAGCTCTACCAATCTCTGTCTCCTTCTTCCTTCTTTGAGTGGAGATGTTTTGATCATGTTTCGCTAATTGTTTAGGGAATATTGGCATTGCCAAAGTTATATTCAAGCCCATACGGCTTGAAAATGGGCACGATTCAAATGGTCCAAGGGAAGGAAAATTGAAAACAATATTTCAATCAATGAAAAATTTTTCCGTGATTACCTCATTTTTACTTAGAACTATTCATTGCATAATTTAGGACAGTTTCCAAAGGCTATGCTTTGAATTATATATCGACAATTGGAGGAAAAAATATGAATTTCTTTCGATATGTAACTCATATTTGATCCACCTTCTATGCATACAAATAGGGGGGAGCAAAGTCAAGCCGAAACCGACCGAGCCGACTAGTCGGCAACTCGGCAGCTCGGCTTATGTGACTATGTGGCGGCTCGGTTTATAACCGACCGAGAAAAGGTTGATATCAGCTCGGCTCTCGGCTCCATAAAATTTTGGCTAAAAACCGATCGAGAACCGACCGACCCTTTATATATATAATAATATTATTATATTATTAATATATATTATATATATATATGATATATCCGTTTATATAATTATATTGAATTAAATTAGTATATATATAAACTAATCCTAAAACTAAAACCTAAACCTAATCCTTTTATTTTCTCGCCCCTTTCTCTCTCAGTCTCTCTTCCCTCTCGTCTTCTCCTTCTCTCTTTTTCTCTCTTTTTCTCAGATCTCATATGAAGCTCAAGCATCGATCGAAAATTGTTAGGAAATTTGGTCTTCTCCCGTTCACATCCATTTTCCCCAAAAAAATATCTGCACTTCTTCTCTTCTTTCTCATCCAAAATTGGAACCCTTTGAATCATTTGAACCCTAATTTTCTATTTTTCTTTTAAAATTTTTTGGGTTTTGATCCAAGAAGCTAGTTTCAGAGCCTCTCTCCCATTTAAACTTTCATTTTTATGGATTAAAGTCCACATTCAGTCATTCTCTATGTGTTGAATTTCAATCACTTTTGAAGCTTCAAAGTCCTTATGGCCCATCTTTACCATCGCATCGCATCTGCAAATTTAGCCTTCCATTGCATAGGATTCCTCCTTGCATTTCAGACACTTGGTTTGCTGTAGCAGAATTAGCAGAATTTGTCAGCAGAGCCTGAGGCAAACAAGCCCTGGTTTGCTAACCTGAATCGGTGTTTGGCACCACCAACCACCAGGTTAGGATTCGTGCTCCTCTGCAGGCATTGGCGTTTCAACATTTCTGCATACTTTGGATCTAAATTCGGGTCCTGCATATTTGTCCCACTGAAATTGTAAAGTCTGTCAGTAATTAAATTGCAGTGAGTTTGCCCAATTCAGGTCCTGGTTTTTATAATGATCTTCATGTTGGTTGTTCCTTGGCTTGCTGTTGTTCCTTCTGTTAAGCTTCAAAGTTGTTTGTTGTTTTTTTCTTTGTTTCTTTGTTAAGTCACAAAACTTTTGTGACAAAAGCTCTGTTTTAGTTTTCAGAAACGTTTATTTGTTTATTTTTTCTTGATATTTCTGCAGACTGCAGTACTTAATTTTCTCCTCTCAAATGTGTAATTTTCTCTCAAACGTGTATAAACCGACAACCGACCATAACCGACCGAGCCGACATCGGTCGGTGGCATGCGGTTCCGATGTATGGCGGTCGGTGTTCGGTGTTAGATTTCTCATTGTCGGTTTACAGTCGGTACTGGAAATTTATCAACCGCACCGACCGAAACCGACCGATGCTCCCCCCTACATACAAAAATAGAGTTTTGAAACTATTAATGTTTTCTTGCATAGATTTTTTTCAATAATACTTTTTTTATTTATGATATGAGAGACATTTCCAACGATGGAAATCATCATTGTTCTCAAATATTAATCATGACATATAATTTGTATGCATCCAATAGCAGCTATTTTAACAGAATTAATCGACACTTATATATATGATTGGAGACGTTTAACCAAGAAAACCTAAACACTGAGAAAAAACCAATGTCTACTCAAAAATGCTCAAACGCAGAAAACCTTAGTACCAAAGTTAATGACAAAGAGAACCTACCCCAAACAAACACTATAAACCAATATCTCAGAAAACAAGAACAAAGCCAAAAGCCAACATTTGAATTTAAAAGCAATTTTATCAGTACGGAACATGGAGATTTTTCTGCACAGTCTTTGTATTTTGTGATTGAGGATGAGACTACTAAGATTTCAGAACATATTGGTTGTCAAGAGATTGTTGCTGATGTTGAACAAGGACTTTTTCCTATTTTTCAAAGATTGAAGCTACAGAGGCCTTGGGAATTTATTGAATGGGAATAGGACTATGGAGGTAGATAAAAAGCTAGATCAGCTTAAGTTGATGACTTATTGATCGAGTCGTTGAGCAATTACAAGATAAATCCCCACAAAACTTAACTGAATAGCTAGGGTAAGTAGGGGTCGAATCCATAGAAAGAGAGAGGATAATTTCTTTACTAATCTATTGTGTTTAAAATAGGAAGTTTGAAAGTTGAGATTAAGTAATATAAATTATAACTAACAAAATAAACTAGGAACAAAGTAAATCAAGTAACAAACTATATAAAACAAGCCTCCAATATAGAACTAATTTCACTCTTGAGAAGATTAATATGGATCATTGACACAAATCATGAATTTGATATTAATTGCCAATCAATTAAGCATCATAAATTATTCCAAAGCCGTATATATCCTAAGACGTAGGCTTCAACTTTCCCTAGAACAAAATAATCTCCCTAATATCTTAAACAACTCCACTTGAATAATTGGTATAGGAGTGGAATACTCAACACCCCAATATGCTAACAAAACTTAGTCTGCATCTCGCTAAAACTAATTTCTATTGTTTCTAATTAAACATCACCCTGTGAAGAATCATAGAACAAGCATTAAGATTTAATTTTCCGCATGCATGATAAATCAATACCAAACTCATCTACATCTATTTCCATCTCGGCCTATAGATTTCAACAAGGTTTGATGATCCCATTGAACCTATGACTCCTAGAATTACAACTGTAACTTGGACCAATATTAGCTTGACTCAAGCTAAATTGAATCTAACAATAGTATTCATAATTATCAAGATAAGTAGGCCTCCAAATCCATCAAAACATGAACACATAAGATGAAGTACATGGATAAGAAACATATTCAAGTAGAAAAACAAATTATTAAGAACAAAGGTCTTCCCATAAATAAAAAGTCAAGAGATCAATAAGATTCTACATTGGAGAAATAAAAGATTAGCTACTCATGAATTGAGTAGCCATCAAAAGAAAAAGGAATAAAAAAACCTAGAAAGAAAGAGGCTGCCCGGCGGCTCCTCCTTAGCTCTCCAAATCGTCTGACCCCCCATTTTCTAGAGAAAAGATGTCTATTTATACTAGAGACTTAGGGAAAACTTAACCTAGGACAAAATAGACTTTTAAGCTCATTAAACCTCTTTTAATTGAGTGGAATTTCGTCCTCCAGGTCTGGGCTAACTCCAAATGCCGAATTTAGGCTAAGCATATCAACTTGGGTTTGATTTCATGGGCTTTTCTAGGTCCGGCTTGTCAGCAGAAACTTCAGGAGAATTTTCGTCCAAAATAATGACAAAACTGGGTCTCGACCAAAACAAAAAAGTTGTAGCTCTCGGAGTTAGCTTTCCAACGCATATTCATACGCCTTGTTTGGAGTTCTGGATCAAAAGTTATGGCTGTTTTCCCGAACTATCTCCAAATCTGGAAAGAAAGGAAGAAGCTTCAGCATGAAGACACCCTGATGTGCACGCTGACAAGGGCCCCAATCCCGCTGGGCGCCCACATGGTTGGCCTGAACACTCAGGTCTTAAGCCTGATCACCCATGTCCTCCTGATGGCTCGACATGTCCTCTTGCAACTTGAATTCTTCTTACTCCTTTGCTTTGGAATTTTGTAGCTTTCAACTTTATGACTTTAATTAGCATAAAATTGACTCCATAGACTCTTCATTCACTAACATGAGATCTCCAATTTCTTCCAAGAAAATCCATGAAAAACCTTTGTGCCAAAAATCAAACGAAATAGCTCAAAATGTGCCTAAAACAACATATTTGCACATTCTACCTCTTCAACACCTACAATCACTAATGTAAGCATTATAGGGTAAAATCCAACACAAATACATTCAAAAGCATAGGAAAATGACCATAAAAACATGCATAATTTTGGTCTGATCACTTATATCAGAAAATGTTTTGGAATAAAGAGGAGGAGGATATATAAATCAAGTTGTTACGACAAGATGAAGCAACACTTGAATTGATGGAAAATGCTCCAGACCGCAAGGTGGGGAAGACAAAGGGTGTTGACAAGGTTCGACAGCTTACTAGAATGAGCTCAAAGAAGATTATAAGTGTTGGGAGGCTGAATGAAGGAAACTGTTTGTGGGAAATTCCTGTGTTGATTGAGAATGTGTGGAAAGCAGTGGTGTATGTGGAGAAGGAAGTATAGGAAATAGCAGCTGATAGGCTTGGTGCTTGTCCTGCAACAACCACCTCAGATATATGAAGCTTATGTCTTGGAATTGTCAAGCCATGGGGTCAACCTTGATAATAGAATCACTTCATGACATCAGGAAAAACCATAACCCTTAGATCCTTTTCATTATGGAAACCAAAAATAAGTTAGAAAAGTTGGAGAAAATAAAAAGAGGGTTGAAATTCTAAGGGCGTTGCTATGTCGAGCCTGTTGGCACCGGAAGAAGACTTCCTTTAAGGTGTGGAAACTTGATATAAAAGTGAAAATTCTGGGAATTGGTAGAAATCTCATTGATACTGAAGTTTTAGATGAGGATCAGGGAATATGGAGTAGGATTTTTTGGGTGTATGGTGCTCCGGACAATGTAGAAAGACATGGAGTGTGGAGACTGGTTAGAGGGAGGAGTGCTCAGTTGCAAGGGCCTTGGTTATGCCTCAGAGACTTTAATGATATATTATATATCAGTTTAAGAAGGAAGGAGGGAACTTGACAGCTGAAAGAAAAATAAGAGGCTTCCGAGAGATGATTATTGTCATTTAAGAGCATGGCGTTATTGCCATGATGCCATTACCTTTGGCCTTGATAAGATAAAATCCAAATTAGCTTTAATAATTTGAAACAAAGCCTAATGGCTTTAATTAAATAACGAAACCAATTTGATATTGGCTTAATAGATAAAGCAATTTTGGCTTTTGGAGTAATCACATCATCTCCCATAGCCTTTGTGGCGATGGTGAAGTCACGTAATTTCTTAATTAATATTAATTCGATTATTAATTAATTAAATTATAAGGAATTTTCCAAGTGATTTTCTAGGGTGGCTAGGGCATAGGGACCAAGTCAATTTGCTACAATTACTTAATTATCCAAACTGTATATTAGGGTATAAATAATTTAAATTTAGTTTTCTTAGTAAAGCTACAAATTATCAGTAATATATGCCATGTTAAAACTTTTTTTTTTCAGTACTATATAACCTTTAGAATAAAGGCTAATATCCTAATATTACATAGATAATCAGTTTAGTATTAATATTAAGAGAATGAATCAAGTGGATTCATATTAAATTTCACATGTAATTTTTTATTCTAAAAGATTATATTGGTGGGAAAATTATTCTTAACTTATCGCCTCCATCAATGAGATATGATTTAGATAACTTGAAAAATAAGTAAATAACTCTTTCTTTTATGAGTAAACCTGAAAGCAAATATTTAGGTGTTTTTATGTATCAAAAGTGTTTTGAACATTATATGACTAAAAATTACAAGATTTATTTTTGTCTTTCCTTCTAATTTATATCCTTTTAAGTCATTTGCCTTTTCACCCGTACTTTTAATTTCACATAAATAGAAAAGAGAAAAATTTCTACTGCAATTTGTTTTTTTCTAAAAAAAAAGTTTAAACCACTCATTCAAAACAAACTTTTTTCAAACCATAACCACAAAAAATAAATCTATTATTAGGAAAATATATAGTAGTTCTAATAATGAGTAATTAAATAGTCATTATTAATTACAAGTTTTAATACATAAAATCAAAAGGCAAGAAGAGCATGCACAAAAATTTTTCATAGATACATTGTAGTTTCTTTTTACCAATACTAATGGCAAAGGCTGATTTCCTTACAATCTTTTTTCTTTTAATGGTTTTGAATCAAAACTTTTCATCAGCAGCAACTGCACAAGGCGGTGAATCCCTGATTAGCAAAGCATGCAAGGAAAGTAGGAATCCAGACTTGTGCAAAAGCACATTAGAAACTGACCCGTTCACCAAAAAGGCAGAAAGCTACAACAGCCTTTGCAGGGTTGCAATGGTGGTGGTGATCGGTCGTTAGCAATCATAAAATTAATCCCCACAAAACCTAACTACGTAGATAGGGCAAGTAGGGGTCGAATCCCACAGAGAAGGGGAGTAGACTTTATCCAAGATTAACTTTTACTAAAAATTCCTTAAGAGTTTTTTTTAGAAACAGGGGATTAAAACTAACAATTAAAATTAACTAAGAAAGCAATCAAGAAAATTAAAGAAAACAATTGATAAGATAGCAGTGAATAAACTAGAAAATAATTGATAAAAACCTCCAACGTAGAATTAATATCCCTCTTGACAATTATAATATGGATCATTGATATCTAAAAATTACGAAAACAAAGAATAGCTTGTTGGACTTAAATCCTAAATCACCTTAATTAGATAAGATTACCGGTAAGGCTTAAATTACCCCTTTTATTTCCTAACAAATCAATTACCGGTTAAGGCTTAAAGATTCACCAAGAAAGAAAGCATTAAGAACTAGTAATTTATACAAGCACAAAGAGCAATTTCTCACTCAACGTTCCTTATCTCCCTTGGAAGGAGGTGTTAATTCTCAACCAATTGCTACAAATAACTAAGCCTGGACGATTAATCCTCGACTTAATCTAGCTAATGTTAACTTAATTTATCAAGAAAGTGTCGACCCAATCCATCAAAACAAGCAACATAGAATTAAAACAGAGATCAAAGGAATACTCTAACAATTTTCATATATAAGCACAAAATCTTACCATGATATAAGTCAAGAGATCAATTAAATTCTACATCGGAGAAAAGAAAAGGATTACTCACTCATGAATTGAGTGAGCATCCAAAGAATAAGAAGAAAACTTACAAGACTTTGGGGCGAAATCCTCCTCTTGAAAAACCTAGGATTGCCGCCCCTCTCTATGAAAAGAGAGGGTGGCGGCACCCTAGCCCTAAAATTAGAAGAAAAACTAGAACTAGAAGAGGAAAAAAAAGAGAAAATTATCTAAATATTGTATGTGTGATTTGTGTTACATAGGGTGGCTATTTATAGTGGAAATAACCCTAGAAACTCCAATTCTAAGTAGGATAGGAGTCTAGGACGTTTTTAGGGCTGACTTAGTCTCCGCGTTAGCTTAAAAGTCTTCCTAGAACCAAAATCCTAGTCAAAATAGGATCCTGAAAAATTCTGGATTCGTGCAGGAACTGCGATGGCGTTTTTGGGCTTGAAGATGGTAGAACTGGGTCTTGAACTTCAAAGGAAAGTTGTAGATCTCGGAGTTAGCTTTCCAACGCCCACTCACGGGCCTAAAACGGACATCTGAGTAGAAAGTTATGATTTTTCTACCGAGATTGCGTTGAATCCTAATCCTGTTAGGACTAGAAGCGGGAATATGTGGGAATTGGATATTTCCTTGGATATAGGAGGTACAAATTGGGTTTTTAATTCCAATTGTGGGCTTATATGGGCTGAGTATTATCCCATATAAAATATCCAAAATTCCTTAGCTTCCGGGCTTCTTCATGGCTAGTCTTCAATCCTTCGCATTTTAAGCTTCAATCTTCAATTCTTCCTCTTGAGATATTCTTCAATAGTCTTCAAATTATCTTCAATCACGAACTTCGAATCTCCAAATCCATAATCAAAATTGCTAAGTCCATATTTGAGTAAATAGTCATCAATTTAGCTCCAAAAAGAGTGAAAAACAATAAGTTTCCACTTTTCTTGTCTTCAAGACCTAAAAACACAAATACTTACAAAATTGGGTTAAATTCCACATAAAAATAGTAAAAAGCATAGGAAAATGATCATAAAAATAGGGTTTTTTTTGGCTCAATCAGGTGGCTATAAGTAAAATAAAAAAGGTATCTTTTTCGTTGGCTAAATCTCTTGCGAAGGAAAGTGATTTCAGAAACAAGTCAGGAATTATGGTTTGTACTCAGAGATACAACAATGCTTTGTATGCCCTAAATATGACCGCCATCCCTACCTTCGATGAAAAGAATTATTATGAAGCTTATCACGTAGTTAGCATCGCAGGTCATCATGCAATGACGTATGCAATGAGGGAGGTCTCACCATGTTCCAGCAACATAACAATGAGATTTATGTGTTTACCAGTGTTGTCCAATCTTTGCTCATCAAGCTTGTCCTAGCTAATCAATTATGAGATAAGAGAATACAATGACACAAGTCTCACAATGTTCCAACAACAAAACAGTGAGGTTTCTGTCTTTACCGATGTCGTTGAATCTTTGCTCCTCCTTATCAATAAGAATGTGTCGTATATTTATGTATTTCAAATTTATACAAGATTAAGGAGTTTATGCTTATTTATAATGCTCTTTGTGATGATGTTACTCTGCTTCCCTTTGTAATTTCCCCTTCTTAATTTTAAGCAAGCGATAAAGCTGTTGTTGTGTGTTACAAATTTGTTAGTGTTTCCCTTGCTTCTTGAACAAGCTCTACCAATCTTTGTCTCCTCCTTCCTTCTTTGAGTGGAGATGTTTTGATCATGTTTCACTAATTGTTTAGGGAATATTGGCATTGCCAAAGTTATATTCAAGCCCATAAAGCTTGAAAATGGGCACGATTCAAATGGTCCAAGGGAAGGAAAATTGACCAAAATATTTGAATCAATGCAATATTTTTCCATGATTACCTCATTTTTACTTAGAACTATTCAATGCATAATTTAGGACAGTTTCCAAAGGCTATGCCTTGAATTATATATCGACAATTGGAGGAAAAAATATGAATTTCTTTCGATATGTAACTCATATTTGATCCACCTTCTATGCATACAAAAAAAAACGTTTTGAAACTGTTAATTTTTTCTTGCATAGATTTTTTTTTTTCTATAATACTCTTTTTATTTATGAGATGAGATGTAATACCATACAAATATTTTGGTATTATAAATTAAAAATTTGGAGTAAAAAGAAATTAAAGTGAGTGTGCAAATGAGTTAATGGAAAGCTTGGGACTAAATTGAGCAAATCGATAATTATAAGGACTAGAAGATTATTTTTCCAATTTATTGGATATAAAAACCCAACACTTCTTCTTCTTTCCATCCCCGCCACTTTCCCCTCCTACTCTCTTTTACTAACCGAAAACTACCTTTCTCCCTCTAGAATTTAACTTGAAAAGCTCCTTATGAACATGCAAGTTATGTAAGTTGAGCTCCTCACCAAGCTCTTGCCAATCATGGTTTATACTTTGGTTCTTATGGCCATTGGTGTAGAATCTTGAAGTTAAGAGGTGGGAAAAAAAATTGTTGAGAAGTTGGTTTGAATCTTAGTGTTGAATTTAGTTGTTGGTTGGAATCTAAATCTTGATAGTTTTTTGGAGGCAATGTGAAGCTTGGAGTTTCTTAAACGATGGTTGGAAGCTTTGGAGAATGGAGTTTCATAGTGGGTAAGTTAAAATATTAAACTTAATGATTTGATTTTGATGAATGATTGTGTTTTGGTGTTGGTTTGATAATTTAAAGTTTAATTAATGTTTGGGTTTTTGTTTAGAGATTGAATTTGCAGAAAATGGTGAAAATTGGTGAAGAAAATTGTGGGCTATTTTGTTTAGAGAATGGCTATTTTGTGGGCTGCTGGAATCCAGATTCCGGTGAGTTTTCCGGCTACTGGAGGAAAGAAGAAAAAGAAGAAGAAGAAGAAAAGGCATTTGGGCCGACCCAGGCACGGCCCAAAGCCAGTCAGGCACGCGGGCTTGAGCTAACCTAGGCGTGCGGGCCTGAGCTGGCCCAGGCGTGCCAGGCCTTGGGACCAAGCAAAAAAAAAAGAATAGGAAAAGAAAAAGGAAGAAGTGGGCTTTGGCCCAATAAGGAAGAAGAAAGAAAAATGAAATAGTTGGGTTGGGCCAAAATGTAATAAAAAGAATTAATTAGAATTATAATGTGGGGTTGAATAATTTGGTGGCAAAAATTATTATTTTTGCTCTTGAACGGGTGAAATTACTAACTCGCCCTTAGGATGCTAAATTACGAAATTACCCTTGGAAGAATAATTTAACAAATTTGACCACACCAGTTGTGTTAATAAATCCGAATAGTTCTTGTATCACTCCGTGATTTTCGTAAGAGCGTAAATTCCTGTTTTACCCTTAAGTGGATAATTACTTTGTTACCCCTAATTAGTAAAAGTGTACTAATCTATTCCGTTAAGTTGTAATTTCGAATCCGACCGACTAGGGTTAACAACTTTGACACGTATGGAATGTGAACGTATTATAAGAAAGTAAAATTACTGAAATACCCTTCATAGGTAAATTTACTATTTTGCCCCTAAGAGCGCGATACATGTAATTAAATTTTAAGATCGCATATTCAGGATTGGAAAGCTACCGTAGAGACCTTTTTGGCTAAAAATTACTGTGCTACCCTCGACTTATTAAAATTACGATCATGCCCCTTAGTAATCAAATTTACGAAATTACCCTTAAGGGTGGAAATGAGAAAACTCGACTATGTTGCTCACATCAAGAAATTCGTATGTACATTGTGAAAGATATAATAAGTGTAAATGACCATTTTATCCTCAAATATGTAAAATTACAATTTCGCCCCTTGAAAAGGATTTGGCTTATCTAAACACGCTAATTGAACACGTAAGGTTCGAGGATCACCGTAATAGCCCTAGTATGTTAAAATTATGTATTTGCCCCTATAAGCTAAAAATATAGTTTTGCCCCTAAAGGCTAGAAATGATTAAATGAATTCTAGAGAGCGTATTCAGAGTCCGAAATTCATTCTACAACCTTGAAAGACTTCTGTAGACATGCTAAGATCGTTTAAGTGAGATCATGGGGTCTGGGTTATGTGCTTCTTGTTATTTATTCCATCTTATTTGACTGATTTTGATTATTATTCTGGTTTTGGATTGATTACCTTGGTTTTACTTTGATCTATGACTTTGGTTTTAATGATTTTCCTTGTGATGGATGTGCTTCTCATTAGACGGCTGAGGCGCTGATCGAGACATCGGCTAGGCTCACAGTGGATAGACTATGGGGGTGTACGAGTCCCCTGAACTGTGAGTGGGCTGTCCTCAACGGAGAACCCGTTGAGGAACTGTTTTATACTGTTTTATTTATATGATTTACAAATGGTTTTATTAAACGATTTTGGGTGCATGAATTACCTGTGATTATGATTTTGAATTGTTGTTAAGCATGCGGGGACTTGTGGACTGGCGCGGTCCAGCGAGTACGTATGGCTTGGGTTGGTGATTATACTAGCTAGTAGTTGGACTCATTTGGCGGACCATGTTTTGATTTGGATCCACATGGTTCGTCGCTTCAGGCCCGACACGCCATATATTTGCACCGGTTCGGCGTGTGCATGGGGGAGCTAAACTGGGTGTGCTGCGGCCACCACGCAGTACCGGACCTAGGCCAACATCAGGGGGACGGGCTTGTTTGGGAAAAATGAGGAAATCATATTTTTTCTAGTATTATTTGATTATGACCAAAATGTCCCTGACGGTTCCAGAGGTTGACTCGGGCCAATGTCACTCTGAATAGGTTTTATTGGCAGCCTAGGTTTTATATTTTGTATACTCGTTTTGATTGATGATATTGTTTTTTATAATTGTTGGTTTTCCAAATTGTTTTGGTTATGAGTGCACCCCACCCTCTCGGGTCTTCTTTTGAGGTGGCTCACTCACTGGGTACATTCGTGTACTCACCCCTCGAATTCTTGTTGACTTTTCAGGGTAGCTAGGATCAGCGTTTTCCTTGACGATTGAGTCGGTGGTGTAGGCAGTGATCCCTTCAGTTAGAGGTACTTCTCACTACGTGATGGGTCCCACTGGCAGTTGTCTTTGTTTTTGCTATCTCTTGTTCTTCGTTTTTGTTTTATTTCGATTTTTGGTTTTCTCTATTGACTTATGGTTTCGATTTTAAATGTTGCAGCGTTTTTACTACCGTATTTGTTTTTAATGGTTCCGCTTTTACTCTGATTTGCAAATTTCAGTATTTCAGATTTATACTCAGTTCATGTTTTCGATATTTTTATCTGGTATTGACGCTTTGTGGAGCCTTGGTGCACGTGACTGGCCGGCACGTGTTTTGAGGTAACACGGCGAGCGATTGTCCCTGCTCGACTTCCGGGTCAAGGCGTGACAACTTTTTTGGTATCAGAGCTCTGGTTGTTTTCATTGTTTCGTAAGTCCAGTGGGCCTATAGTGAGTTTAGGATAAGTTCTGGACACATGGGTGTCCATCTTCCTTTCCAGTATATGTTTTGTTTCTAAAAATCAAGTGTTTGATTTTCTTTGTTTTTAATACTAACATCGTTTCTCTTCGAATAATTTTGCTTTTAATCCCAAATTTCGTGTCTCTTCCGTTTATGTTGCCGAAAATTTTAAACTTGTTACTCTTCTTTGAGATTCATGCCACCAGAACGTGATCATTGACGATGAGGACATCCTCATTACAATTTGATCTCGTTACGAGATCAAATTGAGGAATGTGAATTCTCAGACTATTTGACCTCTACACAATTGCTTATAAGAAAATACTCACAACTTGTCATATCCACGTACACCGTATCCATTCTTGTCAGACCCGACAATGGTTTTTCCTTCGATGTAATTTCCGCAAGTGACTTATTTTTGCGCCAGAATTTTAATCTCGTAAACCGCTTACGACACGAGCAATGCTGCAAGGGAATAACAAGTACTCAAGCCTGACGATTTGACTTAAGAGGTTCATGTCAATGAAGAAGCTAACATTGGTGAAAGTCATTACTATGTTTGGTAGTAGAAGGATTTTCGAAAATATTCATCATGGAGTTGCTGAGTTTGACCTAGTAGTACAACCTGGTTATTGATCTGAATTAAATTTTGCAATGCGAAGTGGGGCCTTGAGATTTTAAACTAAGCTAGATGTTAAAGATGAAGAAGTGATTGACCAAAATATTTCCAGATCAATACCTTTGTTAGAGGTGCTTCAACATTGATAATAACGAATGAAGGTGGAAGTTTTTGATTGGCGATTAATTAAAAGTAATTACGCTAGTAAGTGGGGAGAAACAAGTGTCGGTTGTGGAAGTAATCAAATGTCCATTTTATTAAAGGTGCGAGTCTTTCCCATGATGGACTCGAGGTCAAAGAATCATATGTTACTGTCCAACTGGTGACTTGAAGGAGGTGGCTTTTAAGAACGATACATATATTCTGAATTATTATACGAGTTGACCGGCTGAGCTAAAGTATCTCATTGAATCTGAACAAGATCGTCACCATCAACATTCTTGTTTTTACAAGTATAGGTAATGGTACTTAAATCTCCAAAGTGTCCTCCAACTCTGCGAGAACTTCATGTTGACTGCAAAGCTACAAAAGTATTGATACATACTTAACGTCAATTGTCTTTCAACGGTACTTGACGAATTTGGTTGAATCATAAAAGATGGAAATTTAGCTTGAGAAAAAGGAATGGTTGGAGACTATCATGAACATTTAAATTCTGTTTTGAGTTGTACCTATCATACTAGTGTCTTGGGTCAGTTTTACTATATATATGGGAATAAGAAGATTGTAAAGATAAAGGGTATATAGAAAAGTTAAAAGGAAGACACATAATGAAGTTGTGCTTGTACTTGGAGAATATTCGAAGTCTACAATTTGGTCGAACCTTGGCTAATTAAAGAAATGATTTTGGGAATTGATTGTATTGTACCAAAGAAAAGTCTAATGTATATATTGATAATTGTTAAGAAATTGTACCCACGACTGTAAAAGTCAGTAATGTATGGAAGAAGGACCGATGTTAATCAATTAATGATTGCTCTTTGTACTCGTCGGTTGAAGGAGCATTAGAAAACACATGCCCCACATCTGTAGCAAGTCACGCCTGCGTTTGCTACTGAAATCAGAGATTAGTACCGATTTGAGGAAAATCGATAGACATATATAATGATCACAAAGATTCACAAATATCAAGCCGGACAAAAGTACCTGAATTGAAAGCACGGACACGATTGAAGTTTAGGATAAGTTGAAGCCTGTTGGGTACTACCACTTGGGCTATGTTTGCGTGTGGTAGATACATTACATCGAAACTCATCCACCACCTGCAACCAGGATAACTTTCTTGTAATGTGCTCAACCGTTTACAACACTTACTCAGTAGTAATACTGTAGTGATTTATTGTTCAAGTGTGAAGTCGGGCTTGTACTAAAATTCGAAATTTGATGGGAGTTTCGTAATAAGATTTTTAGTATTGATGATTGAAAGGAAATGGAGTTAATCAATGAATTGAGTAAACTAATTGGTAGCTTGGTTTGAAACGAGACAATGCTAGGTATGGTAAGAAAATTTCGCGTGCCAACTGTCGCAACGTGCGGGTCCGGGGTCCCCTACCCTACCGTTCAACGACTTAGAATGAAGGGGAAACTACATGTTTCCTATCTATGGAGTCGCCACTAATCTTTTTTAACCTAGGTGCGATTAGCCACCTATCAGATTATTAAGTCTAATATTAACCTAAGCTTGGCAAAAGCAATACTAAACCTAATAAACGGTCTTCTAACCAGAATCTAAGGTTCGGGAGTCAGGTACGCATGGGGAAGGATTAGCACCCCTACTACGCCCGTCAAAAGACGGCACTGACTAGTCTAGACTTAACTGTGGATTTCTAATATTGGTTGTCTCTATTCTTGAATTTTCATGCCCTATTAAAATATTTTATTGACCTTCAATTGAATTAACACATTAACTTACTATTGATTACTCTTTTACTTCTTGATTACTGATTACCATTCTTTACTCTTTTTACTTATTACCATTTTTGCTCTTTTTAACTTTAATTACTGAATACCATTTTTTCTTTTTAAACTTACTTACCGATTACCATTTTACTTTTTTAAACTTAAATTACTAATTACCCTTTTCTTACTCTTCTTTACCGATTACAGATTATCAATTTTACCCTTTTTTTTTAAACTTAATTACTAAATACCATTTTTACTTCAACTTTAATTACTCAAAACCATTTTTACTTTTTCCTTTTTAATTACTAAATACTATTTTTACTTTTTCCTTAATTACCTAATACCCTTTTTACTTTTTTTCTTTTTAATTACTAAATACTATTTTTACTCATTTTCTACTTTAATTACTAAATACCATTTTTACTCTAATTTTAATTACTAAATACCATTTTTACTCATTTTCTACTTTAATTACCGAATACCATTTTTACTCATTTTAATCTTTTTACCATTTTTACTCTTTGAATTTTAATTACTGGTTACCGTTACCATTTTACTGATTATTCTTTACTCTTTCCTGATTACTATTACCATTTTACTGTTTACTGTTTACTCTTTTTACTGATTACTATTACTCTTTCTCGATTACTCTTTACTCTTTACTGATTACTATTGCTCTTTTACTGATTACTCTTTACTCTTTACTGACTATTATTACTCTTTTACTCTTTACTTTTTACTGATTACTATTACTGAATTACTAATTATCATTTTCTTCTTGAACCCCCTTTTCCTGATTGAAATCACCTTCTTCTTTCTTCTTCCTCTCTTTTTCTTTGATTTTCCTTTTATGATTCTTAATTTACTAAATACACTAGACTCTTAAATGCATGGATGCATATGATGCATATTTTCCCATTGAATGCAATCTTTACCGGATAATTATACGAGGATTTCCTTCTAGGCACCCGCCACTCATATTGGCTTAAGACCCCCATCCGGAAATTCCAAGCCTAGGAAGGATAAATTGAGACCGACAAAGATTGTCTAAGTCCCAATTATCGTTCCATCATCGGATCCAAATTTTTAATCTCAAATGATATATAATAATCAATAATATAAATAAACATAAGATTTAAACATGGATGCACATGAAACCTATTTACTTTCTAAGTTCAAAGTCTATATCATTTAAAACCTATAAAATAAATTAGACCCAAAACAAGAATCCAAATGCATAAATGAAAGCCCACATAATGATAATATTAACCAAACTTAAATAAGCCAAAGCAAGGCCCAAGCGTAATAAAAAGAAAAAAAAGCCCAAGAAACTATACCCAAATTCGGAAATGGGCTTTAGCGGATCGGCTCAGGCCAGGTCCATGGGCAAACACGGGTCGGATTCCACCGGTTGTATAAATACTTACAAAAACCCTAAATTTTCCTAAGGTTCCTTCTTCCCCATCTCGCGCCGTCACCGCTGCTATCTTTCCGGTGAGGCCTCGCCGTCGTGGCTATCTTCCTTCCCTTCTCCCTTACTTCTTCTTCAACTTGTTGAACCCGCACCTCCCTTTCTTTGCCTGTTCCCACCAAGAACCCACCGGAAAACTAACCTAACCGCACTACCCGTGACATTAGAGACCCGAATCCGGCGAGCACCACTGTCAAACGGTTTCAAACTCCATCGCCAAGCTCCAAGAGACGCCCTAATGAAAACCCCACCATGAGAGACTCGAGACTCACCTTAACCCGAAGCCTAGGATTCTGTTTCCCGGGGGCTGCGCCTCCTCCGACTTAAAAGAACCCCTGTTCCGACTTAGAAGAACCTCTTCTCTCTATACTTAAAAACCCCTCAAACAATTTTAGGTAAAGAGACACCAATCAAGACTTCCAAAGTTTCAAAAGATGAACCCTAGTTAGAAGCAAAGATATAAAAATTGGACTCAAAACAAGAAAGGGAAAGGACCAGTCAATCGTTCCATGAAAGGTAACGTTTTTTTTTATTCTAATCTCTCTATTTCCGCTGTATTTTCTGTTTTCTAAAAAAAACTAAAACCCTCTCTACGCCTCCTTTTTCCCTCCCTAAAACCTAGCTTCTTCCGCCTCCAACTCTAAGCTCAAAAAAACCTCCCCTGCTTTTCCTGAAAGTGCTGTATATAAAGCACAAGGTAAGAAATGGTAGCCGTGGATCAATCTTGATCTAGCGGTCCTTTAATTTTTGATTTTTTTTGGTTTATTGTTTTAATCTTGTTTGTTGTCTTCTTGCAGGTGTCACCTCCTTGTTGAAACCGTGTGAGGACCAGTGAAAGGGGACAAAATTCAGGTAGTTTTCTTTCCCACTTTCACCTCCTGAAAGTGCTGTATATTTTTGTACCACTTTGCACCCTCTGTCCGATAGAAGGTCACGGCGTTTGACGTGGCATGCCACATGGACAAAAAATGATACGTGGCACGAAACACATGGCATGCCATGTGTCACTTTTTGAAACACATGGCATGCCATGTGTCGCTTTTTGGTACACATGGCGTGATATGTGTCACTTTTTGGTACACATAGCGTGCCACATGTCGCTTTTTGGTACACGTGGCATGCCACCGTCGGACACCGTGATAGAGCCGTTTGTCATACCGTGAGGGAGGGTGCAAAGTGGCACAAAAATAAAACTTTAGGGTGCGTTTTGGTCAAAATAAAAAAGTTGGGTGCAAAATGGCAGTCCGTACAAACTTAAGGGTGCAAAGTGGCATTTATGCCGTACTTATTTTGGCTATAGGTGCTGATGTGGACTTCCAAGGCTAGTCCTTGTAACCAATGAAGGCTTAACAGCAGGTAACTTCCCCTCTTCCATTTGTTTGCTCCTTGCTATTTTAATTGTTTGAAGGGAATGTTTGTTGACTGCACTGAGCAATTCTGCTTGTTGCCTTTTGTTTTCATGTTCGAAGCTTAAGCTTGGTTCTTTTAGGCCAACGACATCTGACAAACCTTGTAAGTAACTTATCTTTGTCTTTTTTTCTTATTGCTTGATGATAGAAACATGCATGCTGTTAGTATAAGGGGAATTGGAACATGCTAAAAAATGCTATGAAATGATGATAATGCAATGTGTGCATCGTGGCAATGGGTTGCTGTCTGAAAATGCATCTATGACTATGTGTTTGATGGCTGCAAGTGATGAATCTGTGTTGAATTGCTTTGAAATACGATGGATGCTGCAATTTAAATGCAATGTAGTGTATAAATATGAGAATGCATATACGTGCTGCTGTGTAAATGATGAGTGCTCTAAAGATGTTTAATGGATGATTGAAATGCAGTATTTCCCACTTAATATGCATGCAATTCTATTCTAAATGCTAGAAAAGGTGTTAAAATGTTTGTGTAATGAATTGAATGCCTGCTGGAATGAAAATCTGTCCCAAATGTGATTTGAAATGCGTCTACACTAAAAATGCAATTGAACTAACTCTAAAATGCCCTTATGGAATGCTGAGTTAACAGAAAGTGTAATCACTCTAAATGCTTATAACTAATCAACTAGGAATGCCTGCTAAAATTCAACTGTAAGTGCTCTGCTGATTTGGATCTTCCTTTGTGATTGTGTATGCTGCAATTTTTTTCTATTTTGTGCTAGCTGAAATGAAACTATGCATACTGCCTAAATGAGATGTGAAATGTGATACTCTGTTTCTCTTTTCTGTTTTTTTGTTTTTGGAATGTTATTTATGCTGCTAAATGGGGCATATGCATGCTGAATTGATTCCATTATTATGCAATGAGTGTTGCTGAAGTCAATTGAAAGTTGAAACTGACTACATGCCTACATACTTATGCTTATGGAACCTAATATGAAATGCAAGAATATTTATAAAGGTGACCTTACTAATGCAAAATGCTTTCTGTATGAAACTGTGAATGCTATCTAAATGCCTATGACCTGAACATATGCAACTTGATGTCATGTGAAAGCTATTTATGTGCCGGGATGCAAATAGTCTCTCTTTTTCATTTTTGATTAATTGAAATGCGATTGAGGTAGTATTCTGAGATGCCTGATGCCTGTTGAACCAATGTTAAAATCTGCCCTGTTTTGATCTGCTTTTGATGTTGCTGTCATTGCTTGCTATGGACTAATTAAACTGCATGAGATTTTTGGGACTTGCTGCTGGGGTGATTTTTGGCTTTCGAACTTTGCTTGAACCTTGCTGTCTCATTTATGAATTTAATTAGTAGCTTGAATGCCCCCTCACATGTGTTCTGTTTTCTGGCTTGTGGAAGCTTGCTGAAATTGTTAAATGCCATGAATGTGATGAATGAATTGCCTAAATTATGCTGCTAGTTACCTATTGAAATACTCTCTTTTTTTTTTTTTTTTTGTGCTATTTCTATTGACATGAAAAATGCAATGCATGGTGCTAGGGGACTTTTCTTTACTGGAATGCATGAGAAAATAGTGATGAATGTGCAATGCAATGGATGAAACTGTAACCAGTGCAAAATGAGTATGTGAGATCGAAACGTGTGGCTGAATGAGACTGACTATGCTTGACTTAGATGTGCAGTTTACTTGCGGGACAATGGTAGTAAGCAATGTGTAAAAGGAAATGAGAGTCAAACAAGGCTACTAAAAGACCGAAAGCCATGAAACGAAAATGACCAAAAGCTTACAACTTCTTTTTGTAATTTCTTCAAGGAATTATAACATGAGAGGGGAACGTAAGGACTACCTTTTGTTTGTATTGTATTCTTTCCTCTTTTTATTCCAATGTAAAGATAAATTAATTTAATGGAGAATGAGATCTTTTGTTCTGTCCAAAAATTTTAGTCTTTACCTTACTAATGCATTGACATGAGATGCAAAACTAAAAATGGAGCAATAGAGCAATGGATATGCAAATGCAACTTCACATAAAGCCAAGACTATGAAAATGCACAAATTTAACAAAAAGTCAAAATGATCTAAAGTAAACTAGCAATTGACCCAAAATAATCCTAATGCAAATCCTATTTAGATGTAAACTTTATTTATGCGATCTGAAGGATTTGTCCAATTAAACTAATATGAATCAAATCATATTACTAAAATGATTTCATATAAGATAAATGGCCAAACTGCTAATGCCTAATTACTAATGCCAATGCTAATGTCAATGCTAATACCTAATATAAATAAAGTTAAGATGGAAAACATTATTGGACTTTTTCTTTTTGGTTTTGAATACAATCTAGTGAAACTAATGGCTAATTGGCAAATGGCTTAACAAATGGACTAACCTACTGTAGAAACAAAATAAACTAACTTAAAGGATACATGACCAAGATTGGGTGTCTACACCAACAAGTGAAAATGGACAAGTGGGCGAATGTAAAGAAACATGGATGTCACGTGACCAAAGGGTCAAACTGGTATTTTTGAATTACAATTACATCAATTCATCCATCCAGTGTAGGGTGGAATGGAGTGCTAACTTCAACTTCCTTCACATATAATATAACCTTATTTAAAATTGCATTGTATCTCTCGAAATCCTAATATTTATACCTTTTAAGTTGTGATGTGTCTTTTTCAAGGAAGTAGAGTCAAGAGTTTGTGTTATTGGAATTCGTAATCAATAACAATTATAAAATTGGTGATGGTTACAATCTGGCAGTGAAAGTAGGGATTTTACACTTCGTTGAAGTAGTACAAAGTCAGTGGAAGAAAACATTTACAACTATTTTTATTGACGAGAAAAATGAAGGAGTAAAACTTATACGAAAGGTTAAAGTAACATAAGACAACAAGTAGAGATGTACCGATACTTGGATAAAAAGGATATGAAAATTTATAGTTGATGACCACAGTTTCTAAAGGTACTTCCACGAGATGTTGGAACCAAGTTCAATTGAAACCGAAACTTGACTAACGTTTTATTGGAATCTCTAAATTTGTAGAAGGATACTGGTTACAAAAGTAGCAGTCAGATTTTTGGTAGTAAAGTTGAGTTTGATGTTCAAATCTGATCGAACCCTAAAATGAGAAGGGTCATTAAATCATGCAAAATATCTGCTGAAGGTTGTTTGAAGAAAGGATGTTGATCGGTCGTCAGCAAATCATAAAAATAAAATCCCAACAAAATCCTAACTAAAGCTGATAGGGCAAGTAGGGGTTGAATCCACAGAGAGATAGGTTATTTATCTTTTTATAGTGAAATTAAATCTAATCTAACTAACAAATAAAATTAACTAAGGAAGCAATCAAGAAAATTAAAGAAAACAATTGATAAGAAAGCAGTGAATAATCAAGAAAACAATTAATAAAAACCTCCAATGTAAATTTAATATCCCTTTTGACAATTTATAATATGGATCATTGATTACTAAAAATTATGAAAACAAAGAATAGCTTGTTGGAATTAAATCCTAAATTACCTTAATTAGATAAGATTACTCGTCAAAACTTAAATTACCGCTTTTTCCTCCTAACAAATCAATTAGCCGTCAAGCCTTAAAGGTTTGCTAGGAATCAAAGCATGAAGAACTAGTAATTTATACAAGCACAAAGAGCAATTTCTCACTCAACGTTCCTTATCTCCCTTGGAAGGAGCTTCCGCTCTCCCCCAATTGCTACAAACAACCAAGCCTGAACGTCAATCCGCGACTTGATCTAGCTAATGTTAACTTAATTTATCAAGAAAGGAATACTCTAACAATTATCATATATAAGCACAAAATCTCACCATTATATAAGTCAAGAGATCAATTAAATTGTACATTGGAGAAAAGAAAAAGATTACTCACTTATGAATTGAGTGAGCATCCAAAGAAAAAGAAGAAAAACTTATCTTATGGATGGGAAGAGAAGGGGGCGGCGGCACTAGGGCTTTTTGTCCTCCAAATCTTCAACAATTCTACCAAGTACAATTTCTAGATCTACATGTATTGAAAACCTAGACCTAAGGTGGCTATTTATAGTGTAAATAACCCTCAAGACTCCAACTCTAACTAGGAAAAGACTGTAGGACGGTTTTGAGGTTGACTTGGTCTCCAAGTTGGATTGAAAGTCTTCCTAGAGTAGAATCCAAGTCAGACTAAAATCCTGGAATTTTCTGGATTCGAACAGGAACTTCGACAGCATTTTTGGACTTGAAAACGGCAGATTTGGGTCTTGGACTTCAAAGAAAAGTTGTAGATCTCAGAGTTAGCTTTCTAATGCCTACTCACGGGTCTAAAACGGAGGTCTGTGTAGAAAGTTATGATTTTTCTACCAAAACTACGCTGAATCCTAATCCTGTTAGGACTAGAAGCGGGAATAAGCGGGAATTGGATATTTTCTTGGACATATGCGGCACAAATTGGGTTTTTAATTCCAATTGTGGGCTTATATGGGCTGAATATTATCCCATATAAAATATCCAAAATTCCAAAGCTTCCGGGCTTAATTCATGGCTTGTCTTCAATCCTTCGCAAATAAAGTTCCAATCTTCAATTCTTGCTCCTTGAAATAATTCTTCAAAGTCTTCAAATCTTCAAATTATCTTCAATGAGTCTTCAAACACGAGCTTCGAATCTCCAAATCTATACTCAAAATTTCTATGCTCAAATCTGTGTAAAAAGTCACCAAAATAGCTCCAAAAGTAGTGAAAATTAACAAATTCTCAATTTCACATCTCTTAAGGACTTAAAACACAAATGTTATCAAAATAGCATATATTTAAGCATAAATAGATCCAAAATCATTGTAAAATAGCCATAAAAATAGGGTTATTTTTGGCTCAATCATATTTCCCCCACACTTGAACTTTGCTAGTTCCTTAGCAAATCAATCTGTAAGTTAATCAAAAACCAATTTTTTCAAGAAATCAATTTGAATTCATACATACATCAAAGAATTAATTCAATCATGAAATTAAAATAACAAAGAATAATAATAATACTTAATTCAAAAATCAAGAAATAACAAATATCATCATTCTTAAGTAGCCATAATCAAAGTAGCTTTAATCACTTACCATTCTTCACTTTCTATAACTACTTCTTTCTATAAGCTCATGTTTTCCTCTCTTTCTTCATTATTCTAAAGATTGCAATGTCATAAGTATAAATCAAGGGTTATTGTGGGTTATAATAGATTTTCAAGGGTAATTGTTTTAGAAAATTGAGGTTACTAACCTCTGAAGTGTTCATGATTTAGGGGTTACTAACTCCCATTTTTTAGGCTACTAGCACTCTAGAAGGACTCCTTCTTTTATTTTTTCCCAGAGGGACAATATTTCTGTAATTCCATGCCTCTTATCCTCTTTCCAAGAGATACTAACTCCTTTTGTTAAAGAAAAGAGTGACAACAATGGATTTTTTTTTTTAAAAGTCACAGAAATATCTCTTCTCCTCTTGCATGAAAGCACTTCTTTTTATGAAAAAGTTTTTAATTACCCTTTTTATAAGTAATCCCCCACACTTATTCTTGACAAATATCCATAACATACTTTCTCAATCATAATTTCAATCAAGATTGAATACCAGTTCTAGAAATAGATAATCATAGAAGCAATTAATGAACAAGATCATATCACAAACTTCAATTATTCCTAATTCTAAGAAATCAAACAACATGCTATAACTTAATCAATAAATCAAACATTATTAAAATTTTAAGCATTCATCAATCATAATCAAATTAATTAATCAAAATATGCATGAAAATTCAAAAAGGTTTGAAAAAAATTCGAAATTTTATCTTCAAAATTAAAATTTTTGTCGAAAATCAATTTTGAAAAATTGAGGGAGTAAAATATGATCAATCAAAAACAATCCAAAAACAAACAATTCCTATTCTAGGTTCGAATGCAAACAATAGCTAGCATATGACTCAATTATTCAAGCAATAAACCTATCAAGTATTCACCCCAACCCCCCCCCCCCCCCCCCCACTTAAAATTCACATTGTCCTCAATGTAAAAGCAAACAATTCATGCAATATTATCTTGCCAAAAATAAAAAGTTAAGGTTCATGAAAACATACCTGGGCGGCTTTGATGAAGAAAATTACTCAAACATAAAGACAATAGAAAATTAAAGTGATAGAAAAATAAAACTAGATAGATAGTTTATTAATGAAATTTTGAAAAATAAAGACATAAGAGAAAGGAAAATTAAAATTAAAGCATAAACTAGATAACTAATCCTAAGATGCATAAAAATAAATCTTAACAAGAAATTTAAATCTAAACCTAAATTGGTTTATGAATAGCCTTCTCCAATAAATTGAAGAGGTCATCCAAATTCCCAATTATGTTATTAAAATCATCTCTTAAGCTAGTAATTTGATAACTAATCTCTTTGCATCGGACAAGGAAAGGGTGAAGCTCTTCCTCAGCCTCCTTTTCTTGGTTAACCTCTTCTTCCTCTTTCTTATCACAAGAAGCATCACTTGATTCAGAATCAGAAGCAATAATCACAATATTGCCTTCACCTTGATTTCCTTCCAACGGATCCTTAAGTTCCATTATTGGGGATGGAGTTTTCAATTCTTCCAAGGTAAAAACAGTAGCTATCGGCCTATTTGATGAAGAAGCATAATTTGGATCATGAGTCCTTGGAGGGATGGGAACACATCGCATGGGAGGTTTATAGGGCGGCCTATAGGGCTTGGTGCGATACCCATCAATCCTTGGCATGGAAAAAGGCCTATTCCAAGGTGGAACTGGAGGTCTTATCCTTCCATTAAAATTTCGCGGTCCTTGGGGATGATGAAATCGATTCTCATAGGGGTGAAACCGATTTCTAAACTCATGCTCAGCTCTAGCCCTTGATCTCATAACAGCTTCTTGAAACTGGTTGGCTTTTTCCAAAAGAAATTGATAAATCCTCCTAGCTTTGAATCCTGGCTTGGTAGCAATTTTTTCTTCAGGCAAGGAAGCAATCATGCTCATAAGTTCATGGCAATCTTGACGGATAAAGCTTCCTTGAAATTTCTCACCAAATTGAGTAGCTCCAATTTGATAAAATTGGCTTTGAAAATTCTTGAATTGAACTTCAAAGTCGATGGTGGTGAGCATCATCGACATCTTCAAAAGGGCTAGGAAAAATCAAAATTTTCTTGTCGACCTAGGGTGGCGTCGACTTGCTTGTTTCTTTTGTCGACAATTTTCTCCAAAATTTGCCTTCTTATCGACTTGCTTTAGTCGACCTCTCCCTTGCTTCAACCGAAAAAAATTCTCCAAATATTGCTCTTGTGATTTGATGAATAAAAGAGGAGGTAGAGGTGCCTTTATATAGTGATCAAATCCTATACCTAAGAGGTTTTAATTAGAGTAAAAAGTAAGAATCATACCTTGATTAGGAGTCCATTACCTATTGGAAAAAGGGTTGTCATCTTCCAATTCAATTAGGATTCATAATCCTAATTGCAAAAGGATTGCTTCTAGAGGAGGGATAGGAGTCGCGGCATCAAGGCAGCGTTGCTGCCTTGTGTGCGGGTTGGCAGGGCAGCAGCCCCGCGCTTGGCGCGCGGGCTGGCCTGGCTTGTCTCGTGCTGGCGCGCGGGCTGTGCGGGAGGCCTGGCGCTGTCCGGTGCTGGGTTTCCGCATGGCTTGGTGTTGACCGGGTCATGTTCTCGGCATGGCTCGGTGCTTGCCGAGCTATGCCCTAGTGTGGCCTGGTCATGGTGCGTCACGGTGCACAGCATGGCCGGGTCATGGCCTGGCCGTGGCCTGGCCATGTCCGGGCCATGTCTTGGTGCCACCGAGCCATGGTCGGCCATGCATGGGTCATGCATGGCTCGTGGCTCGGTGCTTGGCTCCTTCTATCTTCCGGATGATTTTTTCCTCTTCCAATTAAATGGAGAAAAATTTATAAAACCTGGAAAATAAAATTAAGTTAGAAAATAAAATTATTGGGTTGACTTCCTCTTTTCTTCAACTTTTCCTAAGTTGGAAGATAAACTGGTTCTTCCAAAATAATTTCCTCAATCCATCCTATGGGAAAAGTCTCAAAGAAAGGTTTCAATCTTTGTCCATTGACTTTAAATTGCATCTAGGAAGTTGGATTATAGATTTCTACCGATCCGTTGAGATATACTCTTCGTATTTCAAAAGGACCAGCCCATCTTGATCTTAATTTCCCAGGGGATTTTCTCATTTGTCCCATGAATAATAAAACCTTTTGTCCTTCGTGGACTGATCTTCTTAATATCTTCTGGTCATGTAAAGCTTTCGTTTTCTCCTTGTAAATCCTTGAATTTTCATAGGCTTCATTCCTAATCTCTTCAAGTTCTTGTAAATGCAACATCCTTTGAATTCCAGCTTCGGTGAAGTTAAGATTGCATTGCTTCACTGCCCACCAAGCTTTGTGTTCTATCTCCACAGGTAGATGGCATGGTTTTCCAAACACAATTCTATATGGGGACATACCAAAGGGGTGTCTTATAGGCTGTTCGAGATGCCCATAAAGCATCTCCTAGTCGCATGCTCCAATCTTTCCTTTGAACATTGACTGTTTTCTCCAGAATCAGCTTCACTTGACGATTAGATATTTCAGCTTGACCATTGGTTTGAGGATGATATGAAGTAAATACCCTATGGCTTACTCCATATTTTTCAACTAAGGCTTGTACAATTTTGTTGCAGAAGTGAGTTCCACGATCACTAATGAGGGCTCTAGGTATGCCAAATCTATGAAGAATGTTATTCTTTATAAATTTGACCATTGTTCTTGCGTCGTCCTTTTCTGTAGCGACTGCTTCAATCCATTTGGAAACATAGTCCACAACTAGAAGAATGTAATACTTCTTTTCTGATGGAGGAAAATGTCCCATGAAATCAATCCCCCATACATCGAAGATTTCAACAACGAATATAGGGCTTTGAATCATTTGACTTCTTTTCGAAATATTCCCTACTTTCTGACAGCGTGGACAATTCTTGCAATACTCGAAAGAATCTTGGAAGATTCTAGGCCAATAAAATCCACAATCCAAGATTTTCCTTGCTATCTTCTTGTGTCCAAAGTGGCCTCCGCTTTCATCATTGTGGCAGAACTTCAGAACTGATTGAATTTCATTATCAGGGATGCATCTCCTCATATTTTGATCAGAACCTTGTTTCCATAAGTATGGGTCATCCCAAAGATAATATTTGGCATCACTGATGATCTTCAGCTTCTTCCCTTTACTAAGATCTGAAGGTAGACGTCGAGTGGCCAAGAAATTGACAATGTCAGCATACCAGGGAAGTTGAGCAACGACAAACAAGTCTTCAAAGCCTAGTGCTTCATTGAGTGCAGTCTCTTCATTGTTGCCTTCAATTCTGCTTAGATGATCCGCTACAACGTTTTCTGCTCCCTTCTTATCCTTGATTTCGATATCAAATTCTTGAAAGAGCAATAGCCATCGCATAAGCCTAACTTTTGCATCTTTCTTTGTCATTAGATATCTTAATGCAGCATGATCGAAAAAGATTATCACCTTAGATCCCAGGATGTATGATCGAAACTTCTCCAAAGCAAAGACAACAGCAAGCATTTCTTTCTCCGTGGTGGTGTAGTTTTTCTAAGCAGCATCTAGAGTTCTTGAAGCATAATAGATAACATGAGGTACCTTATCTACTCTCTGGCCCAGAACAACTCCAATAGCGACGTCACTTGCATCACACATGATCTCGAACGGTAGTTTCCAATCTGGTGGCTTCACAATTGGAGTGGTGGTGAGGGCAGTCTTTAATTTGTCGAATGCTTCTTTGCAGTCATCTCCAAACTCGAACTCTACATCTTTCTGAAGTAATCTACACATTGGTGCTGAAATCTTTGAGAAATCTTTAATGAATGTTCTGTAGAATCCAACATAGCCCAAGAATGATCGGATATCCTTGACACATGTTAAGGCAGATTTTAAACAACATCAACTTTGGCTTTGTCGACTTGCATCCCTTCTTTGGATACAACATGGCCTAGAACAATGCCTTGTTCTACCATGAAGTGGCACTCTTCGGCATTCAACACCAATTTGGTTTCTACACATCTTTTCAGGGTGAGTTTTAGATTATGAAGGCATTGATTGAAGTTATCTCCATAGACAGTGAAATCGTCCATGAATACTTCCATCTTGTCTCCCACATAGTCTTGAAAGATGCTCATCATACACCTTTGAAAAGTCGCAGGTGCATTGCATAAACCAAAAGGCATTCTTGTATAGGCATACGTACCGAAAGGGCATGTAAAGGTGGTCTTCTCTTGGTCTTCAGGTGCAATTGGAATCTGGAAGTATCCTGAATACCCATCCAGAAAACAATAGTATGCCTTTCATGCTAACCTCTCTAACATCTGGTCGATGAATGGCAATGGAAAGTGATCCTTCCTTGTAGAAGAGTTCAGCTTTCTGTAGTCGATGCATACTCTCCATCCATTTTGTAGTCTTTGAGGAACTAGCTCTCCATCCTTGTTCTCCACGACAGTGAATCCAGACTTCTTGGGAACTACTTGGACAGGGCTAACCCATTTACTGTCTGATATGGCATAAATGAGACCAGCTCCAAGTAATTTGAGCACTTCTTCCTTGACGACTTCAGCAAGGTTCAGATTGAGTCTTCTTTGTGGCTGTCGAACAGGTACTGCATTATCTTCAAGTCGAATCCTATGCATGCATACGGTAGGACTTATTCCCTTGATATCAGCTACAGTCCATCCAATGGCTTCCTTGTATTCTTTTAAAACTCTGATGAGTTGTTCTTCTTGTAAATTATTCAATTTACTTGAAATAACAACGAGTAGAGTCTCTTTGTCTCCAAGGAAAACATATTTCAGGCCTTCGAGAAGTTGTTTTAGCTTGACTTCAGGTGGCTGAATGATGGATGGCAGGGGCGTTGGCGTTGGCTCCAAACTGATATAGGCGACTGATGTTTTTTCTTCAAAAGCAAGTGAAGTTTCCAATTCTCTGATGGTTTTAGCTATGTCTTCTGGCGTCAGGATTTCTGCTTCATTGATTTCTTCTTCATCCAGGCTCTTTGCAAGAACTAGTTCAAGTTCATCTTCATATTGAAGTGATTGAACTTGTTCAGAGCAAACTTCAATTGCATCAATTGCATAAATAGAATGGATTTCAACAGGAGTTTTCATGGCTTCATTTATATCAAATTCAATAACTTCACCATCAAATTCCATGCTGAGTTTTCCATCTTTATGTCAAAATTCGTGCTGGCTGTTGAAAGAAAGGGTTTTCCTAGCAGCAACGGCAAGTGAGGTAGATGAAGATCATCCTCACTCATCTTCAGGACATAGAAATCTGCACGAAAAACAAAATCTCCTATCTGCACTAAAACATTCTCAACTAAACCTTCAGGTTTAATGTTAGTTCTATCAGCAAATTGCACAGTAAGATCAGTTGCAATCATATGTTCTATTTTCAATTGGGAGTAGATAGAAAAAGGCATAATATTAATTGAATATCCAAATTCACACATAGCTTTTTCTATCTTTTCTTTTCCAATTTTACAAGGAATAGAAAAAGATCCTAAATCTTTACTTTTATGATGCAATTTTCTCTGATAAGCAGCAGATATATTTTCATTCATGCAGGCATATTTTTCAGAAAATTTTATCTTAGCAGTGCATAGATCTTTGAGAAAAGAAGCGTACATGGGCACTCTTACAACTTCAGCAAGCAAAGGAATATTTACCTCTAAATTCCGAAGTGAATTGAGTTGATGTGCAAATCTTTAAGGAAACAGTGGTGGACCGTAAGTGGTTTCCATCTTCTTCATCCCTTCGAATCTTGATTTAGGTCGAGAAGCTCTTGGTGATGAAGTAGGTTGTTCCTTCTTGGGTTCGGCTGGAGTCTCCTCTTCTCTGGTCATTTGAATGCTGGGTACAACAACTAGTGGTGGTTCAGCAGAGAAAGCAGGTGCTGGAGGTAGTGATGTCGCAGGTGGGAATGGAACCTTAGGTAATTCCATATCTTGTGCATACCACTGTTGAATTTCTTCCATTGAGTTGACTTCATATCCTTGTGTCTTGTTCAGTCCATTTGCATGCTCCTTCAGACATCCTTGATTTATGCTTGAGGGTGGCGGCATGAATCTTTGAGAGAACATAATCATCATGTTTGTGAACATCTTCACTAAATCTCCTTGCTGAGCAGTTATCGATTTGATACTTGCTTCAAGGTTATTTAGCCGTTTGTTTTGTAACTCAAATGGTTTAGGCAACATAGTTTCATCAGTGGAACTGAACTGATGTATGTTTTCAGTCATGGTGTTGAGCAGTTTTCTTGCTTCTTCAGGTGTTTTGAATGTTAAGCTTCCTCCACTTGCAGAATCAATATATGTTCGATCTTCACAGAGAAGTCCATCATAAAAATTCTGAATTAGAAGTGCTTCACTCAAGTTGTGATAAGGGCAACTTGCACAAATCTCGTTGTATCATTCCCAGTATTGGACTTCTCGTCAGGTGATTGTTGACAAGAGCTGATTCGTTTTCTAACAACAGCTCGCTTCGTTTCTGGAAAGTACTTGTTCAAGAATGCTGTCTCCAATCCCTTCCACGTAGTTATGGATTTCAGTGATAAGCTTACAAACCAGCTTTTTGCTTTTCCTTCAAGAGTGAGTGGAAAAGTTCGAAGCTTAGCTTGTTCTTCAGGCATCCCAGTTATTGCAGCACACTTAATGAAGAAACTTTGCAGGTGCTGATGAGGATTCTCATGAGGTTCTCCTTGAAAAGTCGGCAACATACGGATTACTCCTGGCTTCAGTTGGTATGTCATATCCATTGCTGGATAATCAATACATAGGGGCGGCACTTCATAGTTGAAATTTAGCTCCCTTAACGAACGTGGTTGCTCCATTGGATTTTTCCTACAAAATAAAAGAAGATCAAGTGCAAATTAAAATAGAAAAAGAAAAATAATTCACAATCTCCCCGGCAATGGCGCCAAAATTTATGATCGGTCGTCAGCAAATCATAAAAATAAAATCCCAACAAAATCCTAACTAAAGCAGATAAGGCAAGTAGGGGTCGAACCCACAGAGAGATAGGTTATTTATCTTTTTCTTAAATCAATCAAACAAATTTAAGAGAATTTTTATAGTGAAGTTAAATCTAATCTAACTAACAAATAAAATTAACTAAGGAAGCAATCAAGAAAATTAAAGAAAACAATTGATAAGAAAACAATGAATAATCAAGAAAACAATTAATAAAAACCTCCAATGTAAAATTAATATCCCTCTTGAAAATTAATAATATGGATCATTAATTACTAAAAATTATGAAAACAAAGAATAGCTTGTTGGAATTAAATCCTAAATTACCTTAATTAGATAAGATTACTCGTTAAAGCTTAAATTACCCATTTTTCCTCCTAACTAATCAATTAGCCGTCAAGCCTTAAAGATTTGCTAGGAATCAAAGCATTAAGAACTAGTAATTTATACAAGCACAAAGAGCAATTTCTCACTCAACGTTCCTTATCTCCCTTGGAAGGAGCTTCCGCTCTCCCCCAATTGCTACAAACAACCAAGCCTGAACGCCAATCCGCGATTTGATCTAGCTAATGTTAACTTAATTTATCAAGAAAGTGCCGGCTCAATCCATCAAAACAAGCAACATAGAATTAAAACAGAGATCAAAGGAATACTCTAACAATTATCATATATAAGCACAAAATCTCACCATTATATAAGTCAAGAGATCAATTAAATTCTACATTGGAGAAAAGAAAAGGATTACTCACTCATGAATTGAGTGAGCATCCAAAGGAAAAGAAGAAAAACTTATCTTATGGATGGGAAGAGAAGGGGGCGGCGGCACTAGGGCTTTTTGTCCTCCAAATCTTGAACAATTCTTCCAAGTACAATTTCTAGATCTACATGTATTGAAAACCTAGACCTAAGGTGGCTATTTATAGTGGAAATAACCCTCAAGACTCCAACTCTAACTTAAAAAGACTCTAGGACGGTTTTGGGGGTGACTTGGTCTCCAAGTTGGATTAAAAGTCTTCCTAGAGTAGAATCCAAGTCAGACTAGGATCTTAGAATTTTCTGGATTCGAACAGGAACTTCGACAGCATTTTTGGGCTTGAAAACTGCAGAATTGGGTCTTGGACTTCAAAGGAAAGTTGTAGATCTTGGAGTAGCTTTCCAACGCCTACTCACGGGCCTAAAACGGAGGTCTGAGTAGAAAGTTATGATTTTTCTACCAAAACTGCGCTGAATCCTAATCCTATTAGGACTAGAAGCGGGAATAAGCGGGAATTGGATATTTTCTTGGACATATGTGGCACAAATTGGGTTTTTAATTCCAATTGTGGACTTATATGGGCTGAATATTATCCCATATAAAAATATTCAAAATTCCAAAGCTTCCGGGCTTAATTCATGGCTTGTCTTCAATCCTTCGCAAATAAAGCTCCAATCTTCAATTCTTGCTCCTTGAAATAATTCTTCAAAGTCTTCAAATCTTCAAATTATCTTCAATGAGTCTTCAAACACGAGTTTCGAATCTCCAAATCTATACTCAAAATTGCTATGCTCAAATCTGTGTAAAAAGTCACCAAAATAGCTCCAAAAGTAGTGAAAATTAACAAATTCTCAATTTCACATCTCTTAAGGACTCAAAACACAAATGTTATCAAAATAGCATATATTTAAGCATAAATAGATCAAAAAACATAGTAAAATAGCCATAAAAATAGGGTTATTTTTGGCTCAATTAGATGTGTCGAATAAGAGGTCCAAGATTTACAGTTACTAAAGTGGTATTCTCTAAATTGTTGTCGAAAGTAATGGTGACTTGATTTCACTCAAGCCTTGAGCACATCTAACGTTCCCTAAGATCTTACGAGATCAAAGAAAGGGTTTGGTATTGAATGGTACTGGTAGGATTCATTCAAGTGATGAAAATTACACAAAGGAACCATTATAAGATTGGATTTCGAAGTTCAACTAGACTGAACCTTGGGATAATGAAGGGAAGTTCTCAAAAGTTAAGAGAATAGTGGTGGTAAGAATTGTTTGTAGAAGAATGAGGTTACATTTAAATATCATGTGAACTAGAAGAGTTGATATGAAGGCAATGTTCGTATCTATCCGATGAATAAGTTTTAACCGCTTTTAAATTTCGCGGACGAAATTTCCTGTAAGGAGGGTAGAATTGTAATACCATACAAATATTTTGGTATTATAAATTAAAAATTTGGAATAAAAAGAAATTAAAGTGAGTGTGCAAATGAGTTAATGGAAAGCTTGGGGACTAAATTGAGCAAATCGATAATTATAAGAGCTAGAAGATTATTTTTCCAATTTATTGGATATAAAAACCCAACACTTCTTCTTCTTTCCTTCCCCGTCACTTTCCCCTCCTACTCTCTTTTACTAACCGAAAACTACCTTTCTCCCTCTAAAATTTAACTTGAAAATTCAAGCTCCTTATGAACATGCAAGTGATGTAAGTTGAGCTCCTCACCAAGCTCTTGCCAATCATGGTTTATACTTTGGTTCTTATGGCCATTTGTGTAGAACTTGAAGTTAAAAGGTGAGAAAAAAAAATTGTTGAGAAGTTGGTTTGAATCTTAGTGTTGAATTTAGTTGGTGGTTGGAATCTTAATCTTGATTGTGTTTTTGAGGCAAGGTGAAGCTTGGAGTTTCTTAAAAGATGGTTGGAAGCTTTGAAGAATGGAGTTTAATAGTGGGTAAGTTAAAATATTAAACTTTATGATTTGGTTTTGATGAATGATTGTGTTTTGGTGTTGGTTTGATAATTTAAAGTTAAATTAATGTTTGGGTTTTTGTTTAGAGATTGAATTTGTAGAAAATGGTGGAAATTGGAGAAGAAAATTAAAAGAATGGCTATTTTGTGGGCTGTCGGAATCTGGAAATTCCAGATTCCGGTGACTTTTCCGGCTACCGGAGGAAAGAAAAAGAAGAAGAAAAAAAAAGGCACTTGGGCCGACCCAGGTACACGGGCCTAAGCTAACCCAGGCGTGGCAGGCCTTGGGCCAAGTAAAAAAAAAGATAATAGGAAAAGAAAAAGGAAGAAATGGGCTTTGGCCCAATAAGGAAGAAAAAAGAAAAAAGAAATAGTTGGGTTGGGCCAAAATGTAATAAAAAGAATTAATTAGAATTATAATGTGGGGTTGAATAATTTGGTAGTAAAAATTATTATTTTTGCCCTTGAACGGGTGAAATTACTAACTCGCGCTTAGGATGCTAAATTACGAAATTACCCTTGGAAGAATAATTTAACAAATTTGACCACGCCCGTTGCATTAATAAATCCGAATAGTTCTTGTATCACTCCATAATTTTCGTAAGAGCGTAAATTCCCGTTTTACCCTTAACTGGATAATTACCTTGTTACCCCTAATTAGTAAAAGTGTACTAATCTATTCCATTGAGTTGTAATTTCGATTCCGACCGACTAGGGTCAACAACTTTGACACGTAAGGAATGTGAACGTATTATAAGAAAGTAAAATTACTGAAATACCCTTCATAGGTGAATTTATTATTTTGCCCCTAAGAGCGCGATACATGTAATTAAATTTTAAGATCGCATATTCAGGATTGGAAAGCTACCGTAGAGACCTTTTTGGGTAAAAATTGAAGCTACAGAGGCCTTGGGAATTTATTAAATGGGAACAGGACTATGGAGGTAGATAAAAAGCTAGATCAGCTTAAGTTAATGACTTATATTAGAAAATCTTTTGGAATAAAGAGGAGGAGGATAGATAAATCAAGTTGTTACGACAAGATGAAGCAACACTTGAATTGATGGAAAATGCTTTAGATCGCAAGGTGGGGAAGACAAAGGGTGTTGACAAGGTTCGGCAGCTTACTAGAATGAGCTCAAAGAAGATTATAAGTGTTGGGAGGCTGAATGAAGGAAACAGTTTGTGGGAAATTCATGTGTTGATTGATTATGTGTGGAAAACAGTGGTGTATGTGGAGAAGGAAGTTTAGGAAATAGCAGCTGATAGGCTTGGTGCTTGTCCTGCAACAACCACCTCAGATATATGAAGCTTATGTCTTGGAATTGTCAAGCCATGGGGTCAACCTTGACAATAGAATCACTTCATGACATCAAGAAAAACCATGTCCCTCAGATCCTTTTCATTATGGAAACCAAAAATAAGTCAGAAAAGTTGGAGAAAATAAAAGGAGGGTTGAAATTCTAAGGGCGTTGCTATGTCGAGCCTGTTGGCATCGAAAGAGGACTTCCTTTAAGGTGTGGAAACTAGATATACTGGTGAAAATTCTGGGAATTGGTAGAAATCTCATTGATACTGAAGTTTTAGATGAGGATCAAGGAATATGGAGCAGGATTTTTTGGATGTACCTGTGCTTCAGACAATGAAGAAATACATGGAGTGTGGAGACTGGTTAGAGGAAGGAGGGAACTTAACGGCTGAAAGAAAAATAAGAGGCTTCCGAGAGATGATTATTGTCATTTAAGAGCATGGCGTTATTGCCATGATGCCATTACCTTTGTCCTTAATAAGATAAAATCCAAATTAACTTTAATAATTAGAAACAAAGCCTAATGGCTTTAATTAAATAACGAAACCAATTTGATATTGGCTTAAAAGATAAAGCAATTTTGGCTTTTGGAGTAATCACATCATCTCCCATAGCCTTTGTGGCGATGGTGAAGTCACGTAATTTCTTAATTAATATTAATTCGATTATTAATTAATTAAATTACAAGGAATTTTCCAAGTGATTTTCTAGGGTGGCTAGGGCATAGGGACCACGTCAATTTGCTACAATTACTTAATTACCCAAACTGTATAATAGGGTATAAATAATTTAAATTTTGTTTTCTTAGTAAAGCTACAAATTGTCAGTATTATATGCCATGTTAAAACTTTTTTTTTTCAGTACTATATAACCTTTAGAATAAAGGCTAATATCCTAATATTACATAGATAATCAGTTTAGTATTAAGAGAATGAATCAGGTGGATTCATATTAAATTTCACATGTAATTTTTTTATTCTAAAAGATTATATTGGTGGGAAAATTATTCTGAACTTATCGCCTCCATCAATGAGATATGATTTAGATAACTTGAAAAATAAGTAAATAACTCTTTCTTTTATGAGTAAACCTGAAAGCAAATATTTAGGTGTTTTTATGTATCAAAAGAGTTTTGAACATTACATGACTAAAAATTGCAAGATTTATTTTTGTCTTTCCTTCTAAATTTATATCCTTTTAAGTCATTTTGTTGTTTTACCCCGTACTTTTAATTTGACATAAATAGAAAAAAGACAAATTTCTACTGCAAATTGTTTTTTTCTAAAAAAAAGTTTAAGCCACTCATTCAAAACCAACTTTTTTCAAACCATAACCGCAATACGATATTAAGGCTAAATAAAGCTATGCATCTATCTACACTTCCGCCCTACATGGAGAGTTCAACGATCAACCCTAAAAAAATAAATCTATTATTAGGAACATACATAGTAGTTCTAATAATGAGTCATTAAATAGTCATTATTAATTACAAGTTTTAATACATAAAATCAAAAGGCAAGAAGAGCTTGCACAAAAATTTTTCATAGAAACATTGTGGTTTCTTTCTACCAATACTAATGGCAAAGGCTGATTTCCTTACAATCTTTTTTCTTTTAATGGTTTTGAATCAAAACTTTTCATCAGCAGCAACGCACAAGGCGGTGAATCCCTGATTAGCAAAGCATGTAAAGAAAGTAGGAATCCAGACTTGTGCAAAAGCACATTAGAAACCGACCCGTTGACCAAAAAGGCAGAAAGCTACAATAGCCTTTGCAGGGTTGCAATGGTGGTGGTGATGTACCAAATCTGCAAGTGGACAGAGTCAGTTGAAGTAATAAAATCCTAGAGTATTCCAGGAGTCAAATCCACAGGGAACAAAGAATTTCTATTGTAACTAATTCTATCAAAGAAGGAAAATTGAGAGTGATCAAAGCAATTTAAACTAAAAATAATGAAATTATAAAAGTAGAGAATTGAATAAGATGTGAAAACAATAATTAAAAGGCTTAGGGCTTCAGGTTTCACCTAATTGGGAAATCAAAAATTAACCTATGAATTGAAATGATGCGAAGTTAAAAAAGGATTACTCTAAATTACATATGCGCTCCGTCAAGTCTCCACAGGAATACCTAATTAATCATATTTACTATCTATCGATGTAAACCTAATCAACTAGATTCATTAAGAACAAGTAATCAATAATCTATCAAATTAGCCTAAGATTCATGTCTGATCCAGTCTAACCTGTTTGTTTTCCTAGTGCATAGATTATGCTTCACCCGTCAGTACATGACACAATCCCTAAGATATGGCTAAATACCCAAAAAAATCTCTTATGTTTTGCTTTTGGGACAAAATAATCCCTTATGTTTTTTTCGGGACAAATTAGTCCCTTACGTTTCAAAAATGAGCCACGTTAATCCTTTTTGGACGGTCCCCGTTAGATTTGCCGACGTGGCTTTTCCACGTCAGCAAGAAGTATACGTGGCATCCACGTGGCTTTTCCACGTCAGTAAGGGACTGATTTGTCCCAAAAGAAAAACATAAGGGATTTTTTCGTCCCAAAAGAAAAACATAAGGGATTTTTTGTCCCAAAAGAAAAATATAAGAGAATTTTTTTAGTATTTAGTCTATAATTTAATTTTCAAAATAAAAAATTGATTTTCTTCTTTTTCTTTTTCCTTCTCCTTCTTTCCAAAAACTCTACCAACAATGTACCAAATAATAACTCATCTTTTAAAATTAAAATGGTAAAGATAATTCAAAAAAAAATAGTAAAGATAAAATAGTTATAAAAATATTGAATTTAATGAAATAAAAATAGAATTTTTGGTAAAATAAAACTATAAAAGTTTAAATAATGTCATTTAAGAAATATATTTAAAAAACAAGCCCTTAACATTACGTGCCTCTGTTTTCTAGAAATAAGCCCCTAACATATTTAATCTACTCTTAGCCGAAACGAAAAACTCTCTCCGACCTCCTCACTCCGGCGGCCAAGTACGAATGTTATAAAACTTTTGAATTGATTATTATATCCTTATTTTTCGATTACATTCTTAAATGCCATTATTTAAATTTTTATAGTTTTACTCAACTAAAAGCTCTATTTTTATTTAATTTAATCTAATATATTTATAAATATTTATTATTACTATTTTACTATTTTAATTAAAAAAACTTATATATATTAGAATTTTTTAAATATATTTCCTACCCTTATTTTTCAAATATATTTTTTAAATGCCATTTTTATTCTTTTACAATTTTACTCAATTTAAAACCTCTATTTTTATTTAATCAAATCTAATATATTTATAACTATTTTATTTTTACCATTTTACTATTTTAATTAAATATATTTCTTAAATGACATTATTTAAACTTTTACAGTTTTATTTTACCAAAAATTCTATTTTTATTTAATTAAATTCAATATTTTTATAACTATTTTATCTTTACCATTTTTTTAGGGAATTATTTTTACCATTTTAATTTTAAAGGATGAGTTATTATTTGGTACATTGTTGGTAGAGTTTTTGGAAAGAAGGAGAAGGAAAAAAGAAAAAAGAAAAATGAAAAATGAAAAAAATCAATTTTTTATTTTGGAAATTAAATTATAGACTAAATACTAAAAAAATCCCTAATGTTTTTCTTTTGGGACAAAAAAAATCCCTTATGTTTTTCTTTTGGGACAAAAAAATTCCTTATGTTTTTTTTTGGACAAATTAGTCCCTTGCTGACGTGGAAAAGCCATGTGGATGCCACGTAGACTTCTTGCTGACGTGGAAAAGCCACATCAGGAAATCTGACGGCCGTTAGTCACGTGACTAACGGGCCGTCCAAAAAGGACTAATGTGGCTCATTTTTGAAACGTAAGGGACTAATTTGTCCCGAAAAAAACATAAGGGATTATTTTGTCCCAAAAGCAAAACATAAGGGATTTTTCTGGGTATTTAGCCATAAACTATATGATGGCCAGGCATATAATTTGTATGAAGAACAAGAAAAACAAATCCAACTTGAAAAGATCAATTCAAAACATAAAATCAAATATTAATCCCCAACTGGTTACACCCTAACCCTAATTAGGGATTTAGCTACTCATGCACATGAATAAAAACACAAGAATAATTTATTAAAGAACATAAACATAAAAGAATAGAGAAAATAAATCTTAGACTGGATCTCCAAGGAAATCTTCTCTCCAACAAGGAAATAGTTTTTTATGAGCAAAAGATCCCAAAAATAATCCTAAAAGTCTGTATTTATAGGGATACAAAAAGTCCTAAACTAGTTTGGAGTAATTAGGGGCAAAATTAGAAAATAGGGAAAATATTAAGAATTTCTGTCAGGCACAACCGGGGGCCTGGTTGGGGGTCAAGTGGGCTCCCGGTTAGGACAGTGAGTTTGCGCAAAGGAGGTTTCAACCGGGCCCCCAGTTGAGAGGTAATTGGGCTCCTAGTTCGGACAGCATGAGGTTTCCACAAAATTTCATCTTTCTTCATCTTTTTGACGTCCTTCTAGTCCAAATTAGCTTCCAAGTCCTTGATGAAAGTTGCAAAGCCTTGAATCCTCTTTCCATGGGCACTTGAATCGCTTCGAATGGATTTCCGGGTTGAAAGTTATGATTATCTCCCTAAAATCACTCCAAATTAACCTACAAGCTCAAAAACACAAATTGTGAGAATATATCATAAATAGCATTAAAAAGTGCAATATAAATGCTCAAAATATAATCTAAATATACTCTAAATAATGTAAATAATTGCACTTATCAAATTCCCCCACACTTGGCTTTTTACTTGTCCTCAAGTAAAACTAAAACAAAAATAAAATCCTAAACTAATGCAAGATATTGATTCCACTTTCGTAGGTGTACGGCGGCACTTAGGACGTGACGCAAGCCTTTAAACCCCTATGTGAACATAGTGGAGGAGTTATAGTCTCTTGAGGGTTTATCGATACCCACAAACAATGCTACATATGAAAGTTAGTTCCAAAAACAATTTAAAAACAATTTAAAAACAATTTTCAAAAATTAATTTAAGTAAAGTAGGCTGCAAACTTCAAAGGGTTGGATACTTCTCAAAACAAGTCATTATCTAATAAAACTAAAGCACAAATGGTTAGTTCATCATCCAAATCATCTGCCTCAAAAGAGTAAGAAGAAAACAATTTTTAAAAGCTACTTACCATATGCTTGTATCTCATCTACATCTCCACTACAACCATATCAAACCACTAGCCAAATATATATGCATGTCTATGAGTCGAAAGGTCTTTATAAGGGTTGTAATGGGGCCAAGGGACAGTGAATTAAGAAAGAAAGGATAAGGAAAATCAAAGTATTCAAGAATTTAGTAGAGCATAACATCAAATAATCAAGAGCTTATTTAATCTTGTGATAGCTCTTCCTTCATCATAACTCCACTAATTCTACAAAATTTCCTATCTTCCATAAACAACTAGTGCCAATTTCTTTTGGAGTGTTCCATTTTTCACTTTGTTTTTTTCATTTTCGAGAGGGACAATGTCTTAGACATCTCTTCTCCCCTTTTATTTGGAAACAACTCACTTTCAACAATTATTTTAGGCACTTCACTATCCACCATGTCACTTTCACATCCCACTAATTTCCCCCACACTTATCCTGATCTCAATCTTTCTTCATCAACAATAAAAAGATCATTAAGCAATAAAAATCGAAATCAACAATAAAGCTCAAAGATTTTAGCCTTCCACCATCCATTAGAACTAAAAGTCAACAAGTTATGCTCTTACCAATTCATGAATAAAGGTAAAACTTGTTTTTCGGGCTCAAGGTTCTTTGGGATAATGTGGTTAATCAAAGAAAAAGGCTAAATATACCAACAAGGCAACAAAGGGGTTACTAGAGATAATGTAAAAAGGGTAGGCATCCTAAGGCTCTAACGATCCAAACAAACGCTTTAGTCATCCCCATACACAATACATATACATTCCAAACCAATCATACCACAAACGAATTAGTCTCAAAGAGATTCGAAAGTAGCAAAAACCAAATTTTATACCCAATTGACAAGCATCATCTTCATTTGATAAACTTTGGCAACCAATTGCAAAAGTAGTTAAAATAATAACACTATTGATGATATCCAACTCTAGAAATTCTTAGCCAAAAACAAAAATAAATTTTGAAAATTTGGAATAGAAACTCCTAACATATGCCTTAATGCAAATGCAATGCATGCAAACAAAAAAAAATGCAACAAAAAAAATATGCAAACAAAAATGCAATTTTTTTACCCTCTCCCCCACACTTAGAACAACATTGTCCTCAATGTTGAGAGAAAAATAAAGATTTAATAAAATTATAAATGCAACAAACACCCTCCCCCACACTTAAACATGAAACTATATCATAAAAAGATAACATAAAGTTCAAAAGAGAGTAAATGAAACTCCCCTATGTTCATGCTAAGGTGATGTGAAGGTGTTGACTCCACTCATGCAATTATACCTACAAAACAAAAGAAAATAAAATTGTTAGTAGAATTAAATTAAAAGAAAATATAAAAACTAAAATAAAAATAAGTTAGATGTTGGGTTGCCTCCCAACAAGCGCTTTTGTTTAACGTTAATGGCTCGACGGAGTTATGTTGCTACTCTCTAGGATCCCAAAATCGAGAGTTTGCACTCATCAAATAATAATTATCATCATAGAGCAACTCATTCTTGTTTTCAACAAAGTCATAGGTTGAAGAGTGGTTGTGAGGCCACCATTCAATTTCATCTTTATAAACCTAGTCTTTGTCATAAACATTATTTTCTAGAAAAATTTTCTTCTCTCCTACAAATTCAGACAAGCAAGACAGATTTGGTTGATTAGTTCCAATAAAATCATTATCAAAGTAAGAAGAGAAAGACTTGGTGATCGAGCTAAAAAAGACCCTATTTTTATGATCATTTTCCTATGCTTTTTACTCTTTATATGTGTATTTTAACCCTATTTTGTAAGTATTTTTGTTTTTAGGTCTTGAAGACAAGAAAAGTGGAAACTTATTGTTTTTCACTCTTTTTGGAGCCATTTTGATGACTTTTTACTGAAATATGGAATTAGCAATTTTGAGTATGGATTTGGAAATTCGAAGTTCGTGTTTGAAGACTTATTGAAGATAATTTGAAGATTTGAAGACTATTGAAGAATTATCTTAAGAGGCAAGAATTGAAGATTGGAGCTTTAATTGCGAAGGATTGAAGACAAGCCATGAAGAAGCCCGCAAGCTAAGGAATTTTGGATATTTTATATGAGATAATACTCAGCCCATATAAGCCCACAATTGGAATTAAAAACCCAATTTGTGCCTCCTATATCCAAGAAAATATCCAATTCCCGCATATTCTCGCTTTTAGTCCTAACAGGATTAGGAATTCAGCGCAGTCTCGGTAGAAAAATCATAACTTTCTTCTCAGACCTCCGTTTTAAGCCCATGAGTATTCGTTGGAAAGCTAAATCCGAGATCTACAACTTTCCTTTGAAGTCCAAGACCCAGTTCTGCCATCTTCAAGCCCAAAAATGCCATCGACGTTCCTGCACGAATCCAGAATTTTTCAGGATCCTATTTTGACTAAGATTTTGGTTCTAGGAAGATTTTTAAGCTAACGCGGAGTCTAAGTTTGCCTCTAAAACGTCCTAGACTCCTTTCCTACTTAGAATTGGATTTCTTAGGGTTATTTCCACTATAAATAGCCACCCGCTGTAACACAAATCACATACCTACACACACATAATTTTCTCTTCTTCTTTTTCTCTTCTAGTTCTAATTTTTCTTCTAGTTTTAGGGCTAGGGTGCCGCCACCCTCTCTTTGCATAGAGAGGGGCGGCAACCCTAGGTTATTCAAGAGGAGGATTTCGCCCCAAGGTTTTGTAAGTTTTCTCATGCCGCTCTTGGATTTTCCTAAATCCATGAGTAGCTAAATTCTTAATACTTCTTATCCTTTGGTGAATTCAATCAATTGATGATGGTGAGATTTTTGTGCTTCTAATTTAGTATTTTATTTTTGATAGATAGCATGTTAAACTCTGTTTTTAACCCTATTTTATTTCATGATCTTGATTTTTATTGATTTATTGTGGCCACTAAAGCGATAATTTGAGAGATCTATTGCTAAGTCAGGCGGAACAGTTAACCCTCGAGTCTGATTGTTTGGTAGCGAATTGATGATGATTAATAGTCGCTCAATGGGTTTTGCATGCCAGTGATCAGATTTATCTGGTTGTCGTATGGTTTTACTTGTTAAGCATGTGTGAAAGAACTAATTAAATAGTTAATCTTAATGCTTTGTTGCTTGGTGAATCTTTAAGCCTTAATCGGGTAATTGATTTGTTAAGTTAATGAAAGGGGTAATTTAAGCCTTAACCGGTAATCTTATCTAAATAGCATGTTAGGGTTTCTCTAGGCCAGTTATCATCAAGGATTTAATATTGAATTCATCTTTTAAATCGAGGACCCATAGTCAATTTGATTGTTTTCTACCATTGGAGAAGAAGTATACTTTATAATTATTGTTTTCTTTATTACTTGCCATAGATTTAGATTTAATTTACTTTCCTTTGTTTTTAGTTTAATTGCTTTCTTTTAATTGTTATTTTCAATCCCCTGTTTTTTACGCATTGCTTTTGAGAGATTTTTAAGGATTGTATCTTCGGATAAGGTCTATTCGCCTTCTCTGTGGGATCGACCCCTGCTTGCCCTATCTACTTAGTTAGGATTTTGTGGGGATTATTTTTATGATTGCTGACGACCGATCAATTGGATTCAAGATCTGGAGGCTTATTGATAGGAGGATCTGGCATCAAGCAATTTTGTCCAAAATCTTCTTGTTGTACTTGGTCATTAAGCTCAAAGAATGGACAATTATTAAGTGGTGTAACACTCTTCTTATCTCCCTCTCCGTTAGGTTCATTTTGGCCTGCACTTGTTAGTACTTTAACACAAGAATCCAAACTAGAAATGTTCTCAAGATCATTAGCAACTAAGTTGTCACTAGAATCAATGCAAGAATAAGAACAACTTCCGTAAATTGGATATTGTGAATCATCAAAAATACTAAAAGTAATTTTCTCATTCAACACCTTAAATGTTATGGTACCTTTTTCAAGATTAATACGAGTTCTAGCAGTGCGCAAGAAAGGTCTACCCAAAATCACAGGAAGTTTTACGCATTCCTCCATATCAAGCACAATAAAATCCACAGGGATATAGAATTTACCCACTTTAAGCAGAACATTCTCAATAATTCCTTCAGGATACCTGATGCTTCTATTTGCCAATTGCAAGGTAATGTTAGTGTCCTTCATCTCTAATCCAAGCTTCCTAACAAGAGACAATGGCATAAGTGAGATACTTGCACCTAAATCACATAAAACTTTATTAATTTCATAAGAACCAATAGTGCAAGGTATAGAAAAACTCCCTCGGTCTTTAAGCTTTGGTGAAAGCTTATTTTGAATTAAGGCACTGCACTCCTTAGAAAATGCAATAGTTTCAAATTCTTCAAGCTTCCTCTTTTTGGACAAAATCTGCTTAAGAAACTTAACATAAGAAGGAACTTGTGACAAAACCTCAATAAGCGGAATGTTCATACGAATTTCCTTGAAGATATTCAAGAACTTGTCAAACTCTTTTTCCAACTTATTCTGCTTCAATCTTTGTCGATAAGGAGGAGGAGGTGTGACTTCAGGTGGAGTTATCTCTTCCTCAATTTTCTTTTAAACTTTCCAAACCTTACCATCATCTTCCTCAATTCTCACAAACCCACCATTCTTTTCTCAACTTTCACAGCCTTACCAAACTTCTCAAGCATGTATTTTTCAAATTGCTCTTTGGAAAGCCTTTGTGGGTAAGGAATTGTTGGAACATAAGGCTTAACAGGAGGAGGTGGGGGCAACACATCTTCTTCATTAATAGGCTCGACCACCTTGCCATTGTAGAGTGAAATAGCCATGACTATTTCCTTAGGATTCATCTCAGTATTACTAGGGAATTGACCATTACCCCTTTCATTCAATTTCTTAGCCAACTGACCAACCTGCACCTTAAGGTTTCGAATGGCAGACTGACTAGATTGTGCCATTTGTGTAGTAGCCTCATTTTTTTGCATGAATTGCATGAACATCTTTTCTAGCCTCTCAAGTCTTTGGTCTGAAGGAATGGTTGAGGTTGTGGTGGTTGTTGCTGCACATGCTGTTGGAATCCAGGTTGCCCCATAGACGTACTAGAAGAAGCTCCTTGACCCCCCCAAGAAGAATTAGGGTGATTTCTCATCCCTGGATTGTAAGTGTTGGAGTAAGGATTGTTTTGCTGCCTTCCAAGTATTAGCCACGAATTGGGCCTGTTCTAAATGTGGACACTCAGAACTATCACAACTCACATGAGTATTAGCGGGGTTAGAGATAGCATTAATATTAGCTTTCTTCAACAAGGCAACAATAGAATCAAGTTTAGCATTAAGCATAGTAACACTATCCACTGAATGCAAACCTCTCTTGGATCCATCCCTTTCCCCATAAAATTCTTCATTGTTGGATGCCACCGTTTCCATCAATTCTAGTGCTTCAGCCACAGGTTTCCTCAATATTGCACCACCTGCTGCAGAGTTCAAATTGGATTTACATTGAGATAAAATACCATTATAAAAAGTTTGTACCAATAACCAATCTGGAACTCCATGGTGTGGACATTTTCGTTACAGATCCTTGAATCTTTCCCAGGCATCATGAAGCGTTTCGTTGTCACGTTGATTGAAGCTAGTGATGTCAGTTCTCAACTTATTGCTTCTCTCAAGTGGGAAGTACTTTGTCAGAAAAGCTGTGGTAAGTTCATTCCAAGTTTTGAAGTGGCTTGGAGGAAAAGAATTCAACCAAGCTTTCGCCTTGTCTCTGAGAGAAAAAGGAAACAAACGTAAACGAATTGCTTCATCAGTAACATTATGAATCTTTACCGTATCACAAATTTCCTGGAAATTTGTTATATGCAGCAAAGGATCTTCAGTAGGTCTGGCATCAAAAGGATTTTGTTGGACCATTGTGATGAGGCCTGGCCTGATCTCAAAATTTTGAGCCTGAATGGTGGGCCTGGCTATGCTAGTCTGAGCATTGGTAATACTCGGGAGATGATATTCTCCCACAGGCTTGGTGTCAACAACTTGTTCTTCAGCTATGATTTCTTTTTCTCTTTGCTTTTCAAGTTTTATTTGTGCTCGATTGAATTTGTAGAATTTCTCAATTTCAGGGTTGTATGGAATAAGAGCTTGAGAACTAGCGGTTACTCTTGTCATATACTACCTAAAATCAAAGAAAAGAGAAGATTAAACGAAATAAAAATAAAAGATAGAACAAATTAAAATAGAAATTAAAGTGTTCCCCAGCAACGACGCCAAAAACTTCATGTACCAAATCTGCAAGTGCACAGAGTCAGTTGAAGTAATAAAATCCTAGAGTATTCCAGGAGTCGAATCCACATGGAACAAAGAATTTCTATTGTAATTAATTCTATCAAAGAAGGAAAATTGAGAGTGATCAAAGCAATTTAAACTAAAAACAATGAAATTATAAAAGCGGAGAATTGAATAAGATGTGAAAACAATAATTAAAAGGCTTAGGGCTTCAGGTTTCACCTAATTGGGAAATCAAAAATTAACCTATGAATTGAATTAATGCAAAGTTGAAATAGGATTAATCTAAATTACCTATGCGCTCCGTCAAGTCTCCATAGGAATACCTACTTAATCAAATTTACTATCTGTCGATGTAAACCTAATCAACTAGATTCATTATGAACAAGTAATCAATAATCTATCAAATTAGCCTAAGATTCATGACTGATCCAGTCTAATCTGTTTGTTTTCCTAGTGCATAGATTATGCTTCATCCGTCAGTACATGACACAATCCCTAAGATAAACTATATGATGGCCAGGCATATAATTTGTTTGAAGAACAAGAAAAACAAATCCAACTGGAAAAGATCAGTTCAAAACATAAAATCAAATATTAATCCCCAACTAGCTACACCCTAACCCTAATTAGGGATTTAGCTACTCATGCTCATGAATAATAACACAAGAATAATTTATTAAAGAACATAAACATAAAAGAATAGAGAAAAGAAATCTTAGACTAGATCTCCAAGGAAATCTTCTCTCCAACAAGGAAATAGTTTTTTTATGAGCAAAAGATCCCAAAAATAATCCTAAAAGTCTGTATTTATAGGGATACAAAAAGTCCTAAACTAGTTTGGAGTAATTAGGGGCAAAATCAGAAAATAGGGAAAAATATTAAGACTTTCCGTCAGGCACAACCGGGGGCCCGGTTGGGGGTCAAGTGGGCTCCCGGTTAGGACGGTGAGGTTGCGCAAATTTGAGGTTTCAATTGGGCCCCCAGTTGAGAGGTAATGGGGCTCCCAGTTCGGACAGCATGAGGTTTCCGCAAAATTTCATCTTTCTTCATCTTTTTGACGTCCTTCTAGTCCAAATTAGCTTCCAAGTCCTTGATGAAAGTTGTAGAGCCTTGAATCCTCTTTCCATGGACACCTGAATCGCTTCGAACGAATTTCTGAATTGAAAGTTATGATTTTCTCCCTAAAATCACTCCAAATTAACCTACAAGCTCAAAAACACAAATTGTGAGAATATATCATAAATAGCATTAAAAAGTGCAATATAAATGCTCAAAATATAATCTAAATATACTCTAAATAATGTAAATAATTGCACTTATCAGTGGCTATAAGTAAAATAAAAAAAGGTATCTTTTTTGTTGGCAAAATATCTTGTGAAGGAAAGTGATTTCAGAAACAAGTCAGGAATTATGGTTTGTACTCAGAGATACGACAATGCTTTGTATGCCCTAAATATGACCACCATCCCTGCCTTCGATGAAAAGATTATTATAAAGCTTATCACGCAGTTAGCATCGCAGGTCATTGTGCTACATCATGCAATGACGTATGCAATGAGGGAGGTCTCACCATGTTCCAGCAACATAACAATGAGATTTATGTGTTTACCAGTGTTGTCCAATCTTTGCTCATCAAGCTTGTCCCAGCTGATCAATTATGAGATAACAGAATACAATGACACAAGTCTCAGAATGTTCCAGCAACAAAACAGTGAGGTTTCTGTCTTTACCGATGTCGTCGAATCTTTACTCCTCCTTATCAATAAGAATATGTCGTATATTTATGTATTTCAAATTTATACAAGATTAAGGTGTTTATGTTTATTTATAATGCTCTTTGTGATGATGTTACTCTACTTCCCTTTGTAATTTCCCCTTCTTATTTTCAAGCAAGCGATAAAGCTGTTGTTGTTTGTTACAAATTTGTTAGTGTTTCCCTTGCTTCTTGAACAAGCTCTACCAATCTTTGTCTCCTTCTTCCTTCTTTGAGTGGAGATGTTTTGATCATGTTTCACTAATTGTTTAAGGAATATTGGCATTGCCAAAGTTATATTCAAGCCCATACGGCTTGAAAATGGGCACGATTCAAATGGTCCAAGGGAAGGAAAATTGACAACAATATTTGAATCAATGCAATATTTTTCCATGATTACCTCATTTTTACTTAGAACTATTCATTGCATACTTTAGGACAGTTTCCAAAGGCTATGCTTTGAATTATATATCGACAATTGGAGGAAAAAATATGAATTTCTTTCGATATGTAACTCATATTTGATCCACCTTCTATGCATACAAAAATAGCGTTTTGAAACTGTTAATTTTTTCTTGCATAGATTTTTTTTCAATAATACTCTTTCTATTTATAAGATGAGAGACATTTCCAACGATGGAAATCATCATTGTTCTCAAATATTAATCATGACATACAATTTGTATGCATCCAATAGCAGCTATCTTAACAGAATTAATTGACACTTATATATATGATTGGAGACCTTTAACCAAGAAAACCTAAACACTTAGAAAAAACCAAGGTCTAGTAAAAAATGCTCAAACGTAGAAAACCCTAGTACCAAATTTAATGACAAAGAGAACCTACCCCAAACAAACACTATAAACCAATATCTTAGAAAACAAGAACAGAGCCAAAAGCCAACAGTTGAATTTAAAAGCAATTTTATCAGTACTAAACATGAAGATTTTTCTGCACAGTCTTTGTATTTTGTCGAATTCCCTAAGGAAAAATACCAAGAGGAAAGTATGATTGAGGATGAGAGTACTAAGTTTTCAGAACATATTGGTTGTCAAGAGATTGTTGTTGATGTTGAACAAGGACTTTTTCCTATTTTTCAATGATTGAAGCTACAGAGGCCTTGGGAATTTTTGAATGGGAACAGGACTATGGAGGTAGATAAAAAGCTAGATCAGCTTAAGTTGATGACTTATATCAGAAAATGTTTTAGAATAAAGAGGAGGAGGCTAGATAAATCAAGTTGTTACGACAAGATGAAGCAACACTTGAATTGATGGAAAATGCTCCAGACTGCAATGTGAAGCCTAAACTAATTTCAACTAACTTAGAATTTTATTAAGAATTATATTAGAGATTTAATATGGTGTAATTAAGGATGAAATTGAATGAATGTTAGAAATTTGGGCCTAATTGAACGAAATGGAAGTTGCGGAGGCAAAAGCATAATTTTGCCATTGGAATAAAATGAGACCCATTTTATAATGCTCATCTTCTTTTTCGCCGTTTAAACATTCATTTTTTTTTCTATCTCTCTCTAATCGAAAGTAGTCTCTCTCTCTCTCTCAAATCTTTCACCCAAATTCCCCTCAAAGTTAACATGCAAACAAAGAAGAATAATCTCCTTTCCAAGCTCTATCTTTTGCTATAAATACATTGGAGTTTCATAGGGATTTTTGTGAGTTTGGATAACTCAAATTAAGGTGAGGAACTTGTCAAGATTTCTATAATTTGGAGTTGTTTTGATGAAGATTTTAAACTTAGTTTGTGTTTGGGAGGTTGAGGCAAAGAAATTGAAGCATAAGAGCACTTGGAGGTGTAAGGAGTTTAGAGTTTTGATTCTTGGGTAAGTTGATTTTGAATATTGAAGTTGAGTTTTTGTTGAAATTGTTGATATAATTGATGTTTTGGAAATGATTAAATGTTTATGTTGCTTTGGATGGTGTTTGGATTAAGATTGGAACTAAAATGGTGAAAAATTTGGCTTAAGAAAGGTAAAAGGGGGGTATTTGGCTTGGCTGGGATCTGGAAAATCCGAATTCCGGCAGCCATTCCCGTGGTCGGCCGGCCTTGCTAAGAAGCAGGCCTGGCCTGAGGGCCTCGTGGCATCTAGGCCTGCGCGGGGCCCAAGCCCGCGCGGCCTGCTTATTAGGCCAGCGCCTGAGCTAGGCCAGTGTGGCCCTGTGGCGTTGGGCCTTGCTGGATTGGCTAAGGCCTAAGCGGCCTTGGCCCCAAAGAAAAAAAAAGGAAAACGAAAAGAAAAGAAAAGAAAAAGGGAAAAAGGGAAAAAGGAAAAAGGAAAAAGGAAAAAGGAAAAAGGGAAATAGGAAAATAATAATAAAAATAAGGAAATTAAAGATTTATTTGGAGATAAATATTTGAGTCTAATAAATTGGAAAGTGTAATTATTATTTTACCCTTGGATGGGTAAAATTACGAAATGACCTTTAAGATATTAAATATTAAATTACCCTTTGAAGAGGAATTCAAAGAATTCGACCTACATCGGTTGTGATAATTTGTCCGAAAAAATTTTCGTGCTTCTCCGTAATATTCGTAGGATCATAAGATGTCCATTTTACCCTTCGAGTGGGTAAATGACTATTTTATCCTTAATTTGCAAAAGCGTACTAATATATCCTGTTGAGCCGCGATTTCGAATCCAATTGGCTAGTTAACAAATGTAATACGTAAAGAATGTCGTCGTACTCTAAGAGAGTACAATTACCAAAATATCCTCGATAGGTATAATTACCCTTTTACCCTTCTTAGGGTGATACAAGTAATTAGCTTTCTAGTTCACACTTTCAGAATTGGAAAGCTACCATAGTGATCCTTTTTGGGTAAAGTTACCATGTTACCCTTGATAGGTCTAAATTACCAATATGCCCCTTAGTAGTCAAATTTACGAAATTACCCTTAAGGGTGAATTTGAGAGAATTCGACTATGTTGTTCACATCAATAACTATGTATGTACGTTATGAAACCTGTAATAATTGTAAATGACCATTTTACCCTCAAATGAGTAAAATTACAACTTTGCCCTTAGAAAAGGATTTGGCTTACATAATCATGTTAATTGATCATGTAAGATTAGAGGAGCACCGTAACAGCCTAATATGTCAAAATTACCGTTTTACCCTTGATATAAAGAAACTACAATTTTGCCCCTAACGATTAGAAATGATTAAATGAATTCCATAAAGTGTATTCGGACTCTGAAACTCGTATTAAACCCTATAACGCATAATTAGACGCGTTAAACTCCTCGATATTAGACCGTGGGTCTAGGTTATGTGTTTATTTTGATTTTATTCTATATTATTTGTCTGATTTGGAATTTTGATTTATTATCCCGATTTCGATTGATTGTCTTGGTTTTACTCTGGTTTATGACTTTGATCTATGATCTTGATTTTAATGGTTTTCTTGTGTTTGGTGCACCTCTCAATCAGACAGCCGAGGCGCTAATCGAGACACCAGTTAAGCTCACCGTGGATTCACTTTGGGGTATACGAGTCCCCTGAACTGTGAGTGGGCTATCCTCAACGGGTTCTCCGTTGAGGAAATGTTTTATTACTGTTTTTACATGAATGATTTATAAAATGTTTTGATAATTGTTTTGGGTGCATAAATGACCTGGTTTTGTTTTAAAGAATTTGTTCAAGCATACGGGGACTTATGGACGTAGCTCCAGGAGTACGTATGACTTGTTGGTGGAGGGTCTCGGGCGCAACCCAGCGCTGGTGTGTTTGTTTTAACGGGCTATGGCTTTTATTTTGGATCCACATGGTTCGTAGTTCCAGGCCCGACATGCCATATTTATTTATTTATTTACCGGTTCGGCGTGTGCATGAGAGAGCTAAATTGGGTGTGCTGCGGCCACCACGCAGTACTGGACCCAAGCTAACGTCAGGGCAACGAGCTTGTTTGGAATAATGAGAAAACTGATATTTTTACTAATGATTTGATGATGACGAAAATGCCCCTGACGGTTCCGGAGGTTGACTCGGGCCAAGGTCACTTCGGATAGGTTTTATTGGCAGCCCATTTGTTTATGAAAATGATAAATGATTTCATGTACTTGTTTTATTGCTAACCATGATTTTATAACTTGGTTTTCTTACCTGTTTTGGTTGTGAGTGCACCCCACCATCTTCCAGTCCTCCTTTGAGGGCGGCTCAGTCACTAGGTTCATTCGTGTACTCACTCCTCAAATTCTTGATGTTTTCAGGGTAGTTAGGACTCACGCATTCTTGGACGGTCGAGTCGGTGGCGTAGGCTGTTATCACTGCTCTTAGAGGTATTTCTCACTACATAACGGGTCCCACTGGCATTTTCTCTGTTCATTGTCATTCCTCGTGCCTTGTTTCTTGATTACTAACTCACTATTTGGATTTGACTTGGTTTCCGATTATCAGAATACTTTTATTATTTTGGTTTTTGATGGTTTTGCTTTTACTTAGATTTGTAAACTTGAGAATTTGAAATTTATTCTATGTTCCCGGTTTTATTGTTTTTGATCTGGTATCGACGCTTCGCGATACCTTGGGTACGTGTGACGCGCGACACGTAGTTCAAGGAGACGCGGCGGTTGTTCACGCTCGACTTTCGGGTCGGGGCGTGACAACTTTATTGGTATGAGAGCATCTGGTTTCTATCCTCGTTTTATAAGTCCAGTGGGCCTATAGTGAGTTTAGGATATGTTTCGGATGCAGGTGTTTATCAGCCTTTTCAGATTATGTTTTCTTCAAAAACTAAAAAGTTTGGCTTACCTTGTTTTAATACTAACTTCGTTTCTTTTCAACTTAATTTTGTTTTAATTCTATATTCTGTGTCTCTTCCGATTATAATAGCTTAGAATTTTGAACTCGTTTCTCTTCGTGTCGAATCATGCCACCTAAACGCGATCATAGTTGACAAAGACATCCTCCCCACAATTCGTCCTCATTAATAGGTCCAATGGAGGAAGAAGAATCCTCAGACCATTTGTTCCCTATGCAAGGTGCTTATAGTGGAAATCCTCAAACTTTCCCCATTCCACCTGTGGCGTTTCAACCTTTGTCGTATCCGCGTATGCCGTTGCCACCTATGCCTACCAACCATGGCTTTTCCATCCATGTCGTTTCTGCAAGTGAAACCTTACCATGTTGGAACCTCGAGCTTATCTATCTTACCTGCCGATAGATTGAGTTTCCCGAGGCAATCAGGATGTACAATGTTTAATGGTGATGTAGGTCCTGTTGAAGCTCAGAAATAGCTGAATCAAGTTTCAGATGATTTTACCAAGATGGGGTTAGATGATGCCGCAAAAGTAGAATTTGTGAAGGGTTTTCTTGGTGGTGCCGCTTGGACTTGGTGGCAATCAGTTAGGAAAGAAGTTGCGGGTGAAATAACTTGGAGTCGATTTGTTGCTGAGTTTTGTGCAGAATATTACACCGTCTATAACAAAAACAGTGCTACTAAGGAATTTTTCGAATTAATTCAAGGATCAATGTCGGTGGAAGAATATGATATTAAGCTCCGAAGGCTAGCAAGGTGTATCAGGCTGTCACATGATAAGGATATATTATGTCCACGATTTGCGTTTGGATTGAGAGAGTTATTGAAACCGGCCCTTGCCATTAGGCCTGAATATAACAACTTCATTGCGGCAGCCAAGCAGGCTGAAGTGGAGGCAGAACGAGCACCCAATAAGAAGAAGACTGGCTGGTTTAATAGGATTTTTAAAGGTAAGAATAAAAGACAACAACAAGAATCTTCCTCTGATCAATCTATTAAACGAAGTCGAAGTTCTGGTTCTTCTAGTGGAGTTTCATCAAATAGTTATGGAGGTTCTCCCCAAGCACATGCCTCCCCACTTGGCAAATCTGCTCAAGGGACTAATTTTGGTAATCGAGCTCTAAGGGGGAGTAATATTTGTAAGAATTATCGGAGTGAGCATGAGAGATTGTCCGATTTGGCAACTTATTAATGACATTTCAAAGTGGAGCAACCGGTATATTAGTTCCGACCGAACCACTGCCGTTGTTAACAATGTTGCCACTAATAGTGGTACCTTATCACCTGAATTCCACACTAGGGGAAAGGATCAACCACAACACGTGCAAGGACTCGTCAAAACCGCCAATTCAATCTGAATAACTCTTCAGGTAACTATTGATGTTATTCATAATTGACTTCTTGAATCTTATAAATTCCTATCATAATTATTCAATTTATCAACCAAACCATTATAGTTGTGGAATGCTGTTGTCTATCCTTAAGGATGGGATAGGTTGATAATCAACAATATCGTACCGTGTGGTCATAACTTAAATACTTTAGTAATGAATTACGAGAATTACCAAGGTAGTTGTTGGCTTTATCAAGGGACAAAGAATTTGAGTTAGTTATGGATGTTAGATAGTTATAATTCTAATTTTTGATCCGTCATTTTAGATGGCCTTATGAAGTTGTATGATATAATGATTTTTCTGATACTTGGGAAACAATTACTGAGTTTTCTATGATTGTTGAAAGTTTGTAAACTATAAGATATTCTTTAATCTTGGTATCATTGACAAAGTTAATTGGGATATAGTGATATTGTGTTGGATATGTGAAGTATGTAGAGATCTTGGAAGCTCAAGTATTAATTATAAATATTGGAAATGCTTACATTTTTGTCAACAGATGTGGATTCGAGGCCAATAGTGGTATAACTGAATTGAGATAAATTTTGAAGGATTAAATTGATCAAAATATGATTCTCGGGGAGTTTTAATTGGTTTAATAAGACATTGGAAGTATTGAATTCGAAGTTTGTTTTGTGGCATTCGTTTGTGCCTTGATTTTTATAAGGTTGTATCAATTGAAGTGAAAATTTTGATCTTATGTAGATATCCAATTCTCGAGCGTTTAAAATTATTTGATTAAACATTACAAAAGATATTGAATTAAAGTTTCAAATAAGAGTCGAAAAGAATATGAGTAGCAAGAGATTGAATGTTTGGGTAGATGTGTGAACAAACATAAGGTATTTTAATTGTAAACTGGAGTATACTTTGGATGTAATTATTATTAAGAATTTTATGAGAGACTTGGGAAAAATTGGAATTGGTAGTAAAGTAAAGGATATAAGCATATGGTTAAGAATTTTCTAGTCGGTTTGTGGTGGTCAAAGAGTTAAATGGATGATTGTAAACAAGAATATCGAAAATATCATTTTTGGTCAAGTTTGAAGAGAATTTAATCAAAGAAGTTAAGCAACTTTATGTTATGAAGGAACTAATGGTCATAAGATTGTACAAATGTAGACATGGTAAATCAAGTTTCATTTTTATACTGCCTTTTTAAAGATGGTGCAATGGATAAGCTTTGTAGTACATGGTTAAACGTATCGTTGGAGTTTGAACGTATGTGGGATTAAGTAAAGATGATCTTCAGAACAAATTAAACAATCGTTTAAGTTGAAAGGGTTGGACAAGAGATTCTTAAAAGTCAACAAGAAAGTAATTCTTCAATTAATTGGTCGGGATTATAAAGTTCGTATGCAAATTTCGCGGATGAAATTTTCTTTAAGGAGGTGTCGCAACGTGCGGGTCTGGGGTCCGAACCCTGCCATTAACGACTTAAAATGAGGAGTCGCCACTAGTCAAAATTCTAAGGTGTGATTAGTCACCTAATTGACCTAACCAGTCTAACGAGGTCCAGTGCTTGGCATGGGACCCACCAAACCTATAGGTCCGGTCTTGTCACCTACATCTAGGTTCGGGAGTCGATTAGGCCCGGGGAAGGATGAGCACCCCCGGCACGCCCGTCAAGAGACGGTACCTCTAAGTCTAACTAGATCTAATGTGGGTCTAAAATAAAAAGGTTGCTTTTAGTTCTTAGTCCTATGTTTTGGTTTTTCTTTGTTTTAAAAGAGTTGCATTTCTTCAATATGTGAAAATATGACATGTACTAGGACCGACAAGAAGAGAATAGGAACAACCCCTTCCGATGGGGAAGGGCAAAACGGGAATAAAATGTTGAAAACAAGAATAAAATATTGAAAACAACACCTTCCGACCGGGAAGGGCAAAACTGGAATAGAAGATTGAAAACAACACCTTCCGGCCGGGAAGGGCAAAATAGGAATAAAATATTGAAAACAACACCTTCCAACCGGGAAAGGCAAAACAGGAATCAAATATTGAGAACAACACCTTCCGACCGGGAAGGGCAAAACTGGAATAAAATATTGAAAACAACACCTTCCGATCGGGAAGGGCAAAACGAGAATAAAACATTGAAAACAGGAATAAAATTTTGAAATCAACACCTTCCGACCGGGAAGGGCAAAACAGGAATAAAAGATTGAAAACAACAACTTTCGACCGGGAAGGTCAAAACTGGAATAGAAGATTATAAACAACGCCTTCTGGCCGGGAAGGGCAAAACAAGAATAAAACATTGAAAACAACGCCTTCCGGCCGGGAAGGGCAAAACAGGAATAAAACATTGAAAACAACACCTTCCGACCGTGAAGGGAAAAACGAGAATAAAACATTGAAAACAGAAATAAAATATTGAAATCAACACCTTCTGACCGGGAAGGGCAAAACAGGAATAAAAGATTGAAAACAACACCTTCCGACTGGAAAGGGCAAAACTGGAATAGAAGATTGAAAACAACGCCTTCTGGCCGGGAAGGACAAAACAGGAATAAAACATTGAAAACAACGCCTTTCGGCCGGGAAGGGCAAAACTGGAATAAAATATTGAAAACTACTCCTTCCGACTAGGAAGGGCAAAACGAGAATAAAATATTGAAAACAACACCTTCCGACCGGGAAGGGCAAAACTGGAATAGAAGATTGAAAACAACGCCTTCCGCCGGGAGGGGAAATAAAGTAATAAAACATTGAAAACAACGCCTTCCAGTCGGGAAGGGCAAAACATGAATAAATCATTGAAAACAACACGTTCCGACCAGGAAGGGCAAAACAGGAATAAAAGATTGAAAACAACACCTTCCGATCGGGAATTGCGAAACTGGAATAGAAGATTGAAAACAACGCCTTCCTGCCGGGAAGGGAAAAACAGGAATAAAACATTGAAAACAACGCCTTCCGGTCGGGAAGGGCAAAACATGAATAAATCATTGAAACAACACCTTCCGACCGGGAAGGGCAAAACTGGAATAAAATATTGAAAACAACACCTTCCGACTGGGAAGGGCAAAACAGGAATAAAACATTGAAAACAGGAATAAAATATTGAAATCAACACCATCCAACCGGGAATGGCAAAACAAGAATAAAAGATTGAAAACAATACCTTCCGACCGGGAAGGGCAAAACTGGAATAGAAGATTGAAAACAACGCCTTCCGGCCAGGAAGGGCAAAACATGAATAAAACATTGAAAACAACGCCTTCCAGTCGGGAAGGGCAAAACAAGAATAAAACATTGAAAACAACACCTTCCGACCAGGAAGGGCAAAACGGGAATAAAACATTGAAAACAGGAATAAAATATTGAAATGAACACCTTCCGACCAGGAAGTGCAAAACTGGAATAGAAGATTGAAAACAACGCCTTGCGGCCGGGAAGGGCAAAACAGGAATAAAACATTGAAAACAACACCTTCCGACCGGGAAGGGCAACAAGGGAATAAAACATTGAAAACAGGAATAAAACATTGAAAGCAACACCTTCTGACTGGGAAGGGCAAAACGGGAATAAAATATTGATAACAACACCTTCCGACCGGGAAGGGCAAAACATGAATAAATCATTGAAAACAACATCTTCCGACCTGGAAGGGCAAAACTGGAATAAAATATTGAAAACAACACCTTCCGACCGGGAAGGGCAAAACGAGAATAAAACATTGAAAACATGAATAAAACATTGAAAGCAACACCTTCCGATCGGGAAGGGCAAAACGGGAATAAAATATTGAAAACAACACCTTCCGACCGGGAAGGGCAAAACTGGAATAGAAGATTGAAAACAACGCCTTCCGGCCGGGAAAGGCAAAACAAGAATAAAACATTGAAAACAACGCCTTCCGGCCGGGAAGGGTAAAACTGGAATACTGAAGAAAAACCATTCTTTTAAATTTTTGAATTTTTAATTTAATCTTGATTAATGCATGAATGACATGATGCATGCAAAGTCCAAATTTCATTATTCGATCAATAAAAAAGGGTTTACTCGAGTAGACCCCCACGACCCTAGCCCGGCCCCCCAGGGATATTCGTGAAAGCCATTCGATCTCGGAGCGAAATCCCGAGAGGTCGTGCTCGTGCACCTTTACCCGAGATTTGCCCGTCATAGTTAAAAACACCCCTTTTATGGATTTAGTAGTGGCATGAACAGATAAACTGACCGAAATAAAGATGAAATGCAGATGAACTGATTTAGTTGACTTTGATCAAAGTCAACTCATTTAACAAATCTTCAATCAGGAAAACTAACTCTTGCTTAATCACGAAATTAGGAAAAAGCAAGAAACCAAATCAGGTCCCAATCGGTTGCTAAACCAAGAACCAAACTTTTATTTCAAATTAATCAGGAGTTCAATCTTTTAATCTAAGGATTTCTTTTTTATCACAAAGTAATAAAAAAAAATTTCGCTTTTAGCTTAAAGATTTCATTTTTATCATAAGCCAATCAAAAATTTCATCTTTACTTAAAAGTTGAATATTTTAGCTTAAATATTCCCTTTTTATTTAGAAATTGCTTAGAATGTTTACTCTTTTAATAAAAAAATCCAATCTTTATTTACAAATTTCTTAAAAATTCAATCTTTTAACATAAAAATCCAATTTTTATTCACAAATTTCTTAAAAGTTCAATCTTTTAATTAAAAATCCAATCTTTATTTACAAATTTCTTAAAAGTTCAATCCTTTAGCATAAAAATCCAATTTTTATTCACAAATTTCTTAAAAGTTCAATCTTTTAATTAAAAATCCAATCTTTATTTACAAATTCCTTAAAGGTTTGATCTTTTAATTAATAATCCAATCTTTATTTACGAATCTCCTAAAAGTTCAATCTTTTAATTAAAAATCCAATCTTTATTTACAAATTTCTTAAAAATTCAATCATTTAACATAAAAATCCAATTTTTATTTACGAATTTCTTAAAAGTTCAATCTTTTAATTAAAAATCCAATCTTTATTTACAAATTTCTTAAAAGTTCAATCTTTTAATTAAAAATCCAATCTTTATTTAAAACTTTCTTAAAAGTTCAATCTTTTAATTAAAAGTCCAATATTTATTTACAAATTTCTTAAAAGTTCAATCTTTTAATTAAAAGTCCAATCTTTATTTACAAATTTCTTAAAAGTTCAATCTTTTAATTAAAAGTCCAATCTTTATTTACAAATTTCTTAAAAGTTCAATCTTTTAATTAAAAGTCTAATCTTTAACTCAAAGGTCACATTTTTATTTACAAGTTGCCTCAAAGTTTCATCTTTTAACATAACGATTATATTTTTATTATACCACACTTATCAAAATCCCAATTTTTGACTAAAGATTAAATTTTTATTGCAAAATCAATCTGTAAAAGATCAAATTGGACAAAAGGTGAATGATCAGACCAAAATCATACTCCCTCCGTCCCCAATTAAATGTCCACTCTTGGTCAACAAACACTAAATTTTGACCATTATTTATAAAAAATATATTAAGCAAAATAATTTTTAAAAATAACACTTGTAAACTTTGAATTACAAACTTTTCAACACATATTTTTTTAAAATTAAATTTTACATATTTTTTTTATAAATAATGGTCAAAGTTTAGCGTTTGTTGACCAAGAGTGGACATCTAATTAGGGACTGAGGGAGTACATTTTTTTACTAGCTTTTTCTTATGCTTTTTGAGTATTTTATGCTTGATTATGCCTTATATTGGTTATATTTGTGTTCATAGGTGTTGACAAGAAGAAAAGTGCAAAATCATCAATTTTGAACCTTTGTAGAGCCTTTTTGGATGATTTATGACACAAATATTTTCCAAGGAAGTTTTGGATGAAGAATGGAGCCAACATGTTCGTGATTGAAGAGCTTGAAGAGTCAATTTTATGCTTATCAAAGTCATAAAGTTGATTGCTTGGTGTTTTCAAGGCAAAGGAGCAAAGACAAGTTCAAGGCAAGAAGATATGTCAAGGTGATGAGCTATGAGACAACCCATCTGGGTGATCAGGCGAAACACATGGGTCTTCAGACAAACCATGTGGGCACCCAGCTGGAATCGTGACACTGCCCACCTGGGTTCTCAAGCAAACCAAATGGGTGCTCAAGGCAACCATGTGGGCGCCCAGGTGGAGTCGGGGTCCTTGTTGCGCGCGCGCCCAGCAGTCAGCGTCGACACTCCCATGTCACTTCCTCTTGAAGCTACTTCAATACTTCATAACGTTTGATCCGGAGCACCAAATGAGGCGTATGAATCTGCGTTGGAAAGCTAACTCCGGGAGCTACAACTTTTGTGTTTTGGTCGAAGCCCAGATCTGACGTTTTCATGGACGAAAATGCCCCTGAAGTTTGCGGACAAAATCTGTCTTGGGCCTGACTTGCGTTTTTGATCAATTGAGCCCATATAACTTATTTTGGTCAGCTTGAAGATATGGAGAACAGCCCAAAACGTTCCTAGGGTTAGTTTAAGTCATCTATAACTCTAAATTAAACCCTAGGCAGCCCCCTATATATACCTTCTTATCCTAGAAACCATAGGCAAAGTTTTTATCTCTTTTTATTATTAGGGTCTGTGGTTTTGAAGAGGAGGCCGCCGCCTCCCTCTTCTCTTCCCATTTTCTTTGTAAGTTTTTCTAGCCTCTCATGGATTGGAAACAATCCATGAGTAGCTAAACTCTTATACTTCTTTTCCTTAGGTATTTTTGATCAATGAATCTATGGTGAGACTTTTGTTCTTAATAATTTAATTTTTCTGTTTGAATATGTTTCTTATCCCTGTACTTCATCTTATGTGTTCATATTTTGATTGATTTGTGCGCAACTTATCTTGAGATTTATGAATGCTATAGTTAGATTCAGTTGACTTGAGTCAAGCTAATGTTGGTCCAAGTGACAATTGTTAATTCTAGGAGTCCTAGATTCAATGAGATTATCAAACCTTGTTGAAATCTATAGGCCGAGATGGTAATAGATGTAGATGAGTTTGATATTGATTTATCATGCATGCGGAAAAGTAAATCTTAATGCTTGTTCTATGATTCTTCCCAGGGGGATGCTTGATTAGAAACAATAGAAATTAGTTTTAGCGAGATGCGGACGAAGTTTTATTATAGCATGTTGGAGGGTTGAGTATTCCTCTCCTATACCAATTATTCAAGTGGAGTTGTTTAAGATGTTAAGAGGATTACTTTATTCCAATGAAAATTGATGTCTACGTCTTAGGCTATATATCGATTTGGGGTAATTTATGATTCTTAATTGATTGCAATTTAAGTCAAATTAATGCTTTGTGTCCATGATCCATGATTTATTAGATCAAAATAATTACCTAAAGGAAAAGAAGTATGTTTTTAATCAATTGTTTTTCTCAAACTATTTTCTTAATCTTTAGTTTAATTCCATTTTATTGTTTTCTAGTTTAATTTGTCTATTTTGAAAAACCCATAAAAATCCCCTTTGGTAAGACTTTCTTTAGTGTAATTTGGATTTAATTTGTTTCCACCTTCTCTGTGGGATTCGACCCCTACTTGCCCTGGCTATTAGTTATTGGTTTGTGGGGATTTATTTTGTGATTGCTCAACGACTCGGTCACAATTTTGGCGCCGTTGCCGGGGAAAGAATGAAGCAACAAGAAGATTGAAGACAAATTACTACCTAAGAATTTTTTACCCTTATCTTTTTATTTTTCGTTATTTTTCTTTTTCTTTTATTTTTGTTTATTTTTCTTAGTCACTTTTAACTGTTGAATTTTTCGTTTTAGTTCTTTCTAGGGGTTGTATGCCAAATACAAGGATAGTGGTACGAAAAATTTAGAATTCAATCCTAAGCCTGAACATACACTCTTTACACTAAGGAGGGAGAATTTGACTCGAGAACAAGGAGGAGATTTGTCAACACCAAGTTCTCAAGCTAGCTCTCCACGTTCCACCACCTCTTCTTCAACTTTGGAACCACAACCCCCAAGAGAAAACATGGCCGAAAGAGACAACAATGATGCTAGGACTTTGAGGGAACTTGCTACCCCAAACGTGGCTACTCAGCGCTTAGCAATTCAATATCCAACCAATGAAGAAAATTTTGAGATCAAGTATGGATTCATTCAGTTATTGCCAAAATTCCATGGTATGTCTGGAGAAGATCCACATCGACATCTCACTGATTTTCAATTTGCTTGTTCATCCATGAAGATGCAAGGTACTTCTGAGGAGCAATTTAAACTTAGAACTTTTCCTTTTACCCTTATGGATCGTGCAAAGGATTGGTTGTACTACATGCCTAGTGGTTCAATCACTTCTTGGACGAGCCTTAAGAAGATGTTTTTGGAGAAATTCTTTCCTGCTCATAAAGTATCAAGCATACGAAAGGAGATAAGTGGAATTAAGCAATCCCAAGGCGAGACAATGTACGAGTTTTGGGAATGTTTTAAGAGATTGTGCTCAAGTTGTCCAAATCATCAGATCCCTGAACAATTGCTAATTCAGTACTTCTATGAAGGTTTACTCCCATTTGATAGATCTTCTATAGACTCTGCAAGTGGAGGGGCTTTCATCGACAAAACTCCCACCAATGCTTGGACTTTGATCGAGAACATGGCTGCAAACACACAACAATTTGGTACTCGCGAGAGTTGTGCACAAAGAGATGGAAATATCAAAAAGATCAATGAAGTCTCAACCCATTCCTCTACATTGGAGCAACGTGTTGAAGAGACAAATCAACAAATTGCTTTGCTCACTGATTTGTTCAAATTGAACTTTTCAAGTGTGCCAAGTTTGGTCGAAGATGATGTTGAAGAAGTCAATGCTTTAGGAATGCAAGAGGGATTTCAAAGGAAACAAGAGCCATTTCCATGAAGCTACAATTCTTATGGGAACCAAGGTACTTACCAAGCAAGGCCAAACAACTATCCAAGGCCTAATTTTCAGCCATCTTCACATTATTCTGGAGGAATGCAACAAATGAAAGAGACCATGGAGATCATAAAGAAGCAAATAGGTCAATTGGCTAGTGATGTGAGTGAGCTCAAAGCACAAAGCCAAAACAAGATCCCATCTCAACCAAAAGTGCCTCCTAAGGAAAATGTGAATGCTATTACCTTGAGAAGTGGAAAGGAGTTGGAAGAACCATATCCAACTAAGCCTACAATGGATGAAGGGACAAGCAAGAACGAAGATGAATTGCATGTGCTAGTGAAAGAAGTCGAGATTGAAGATGAAGCCAAGGAAACTTCTGTTGTCAAGCCCAAATTGGATTCAAAGAAGGAGCCTTTTCCAATAAAATTGAAGAGATCAAAGGAAGAAGATGATGATCAAGACATCTTGGATATTTTTCAAAAGGTCGAGGTCAACATCCCACTTCTTGATGCAATTCAACAAGTGCCAAGGTATGCAAAGCTTCTTAAGCAATTGTGTACAAACATGAAGAGGTTACAAGGTAAGTTGAATGTTGGAGCAACAGTTTCTGCTGTTTTTCAAAAACATTTACCTCCTAAATGCAAGGATCCAGGTATGTTTTCAATTACATGTTTGGAAATAATATCATTGAAAATGCTATGCATGACTTAGGAGCATCCTTAAGTGTCATGCCTTATTCTATCAGACTTTAAATATTGGTCCTTTAAAATACACTGATGTTGTTCTTCAATTGGCTGATGGATCTTTGGTACATCCCAAAGGTGTGCTAGAGAATATTTTAATTGAAGTGCAACATTTAATTTTTCCTATTGACATTTTTGTTATGGAAATGGAAGGAAAAATTACAAAGGATCAATGCCCTCTCTAATTAGGAAGACCTTTCCTAAGGACCTCTCACACCAAGATCGATGTTTTCGATGGTTCATTGACAATGGAGTTTGATGGTGATGTTATTCATCCTAAAATTTCATCTAATTTATCTTTGAAAACTAATGATTTTGTTTGTGTAGTGGAAAAGTGGGTAAAGAAAGAGTTAGGTGAAGCATCTTCAACCATGACAAGAGAGCAAATTGCAAAGGGGAGACAAAGGATTACAAGTTTTCGACAACGCAAGGATGAGAATTTTTACCTAGCTTGGGAAAGATTCAAGAAACTTTGCGCCGATTGTCCTCAACATGCCATACCTCAAGGAATTTTGATCGAATATTTCTATCAAGGATTAGGAGTTGATGATCAAATTCTTGTGGATAGCATCAATGACATACCCTTGTTCGATTGTACTTGTGAAGACGCATAGAAAGCATTGGAAGCTTTGACTCAAGCAATTGCACCTCCAAGTTGGACAAAGAAGAAAGACAAGGAAAAGCTTGGAGAAAAAGGCGAAATTTCCACCAACACGCGTGAAGATGTCAACAAGGATATGGAGGAAGCTCGAGAGAAGTTACTCAAATTCGAAGAAGCTATACTTGAACTTTTCAAAGCCATGAGTGACACTCTCAACATCATTGTGGACTTGTTGAAGGAGCACACTCAACGTTACTTCACACATGGAGAATAAGAGTCCTCGAGGATGTCTAGCCAAATACAATAAATGAAGGCGCTACTTGGGAAGCAACCCAAGAAACTAACATCTATCCTTTTCTTTTTAATTTTCTTTCTATTAGTTATAGATCATTTTGCATTTTCATGTTTTGAATTTTCTTTGTAGATTCAAATTAAGGAGCATTACAAGCAAATGGAGACAAGTGGAGGAAACACACATGAAGATAGCAAATGGAGCATATGCTTTGCAAAAATAGAGAAGCTTTCTTAACTCCCATTTATTTAATTTCATATGCTTTGATTGTTGATTGATGCATTTTGAGATTGATTGTTTACTCCTTGAATTGAATTGTTTTTCATGCATATCATTATTTATGTATTATCTCATGCATATCATAAATATAGAATCTCAAGTGATAAGAGCCTAAGGTACCTCTTTGATGGTTATCAAGTGGAATTTTTGGTAAGAGAAAAGTGTTCTTGGATTGAAAGATTTTTGGGAATTTTTTACACAAGTTTGGACAATAGTAAGAGTTGAAGTTGGAAGTAAGTTTGGAAGCAAAAATGCAAAGGGAAGCACAAAGGAGAAAAACCCGATTCCAGATGGGCCCCCAGGCAGATTGTCTATGCACCCACCTCGGACGCCATAGCCCCCAGCTGCCCTGCACCAAGCCAGCACCAACACTAGAGCCCGACTCTAGCTGGGCGCCCAGGCTGTTTGTCTGAACCCCCAGCTAGAAAGCCTGAGCACCCAAATGCCGAGCACTGAGCTATGACAGTGCCGACCATCCAAGTGCCAAGCCCGAGCCTCTCAACTCCCAACAGCCACATCCATATTTGCACACTATAAATACTACCCATCACCCATCTTCAATTTTACAACACCCACCTCTAACCCAAAACCCATTCCATTTTTCTTCTATTACCTTTGTTCACAAATTCACTCACCTTAATCATCAATTTCACTACTTCACCACTTACAAATAATTTCTTTCATCTTGTTATCACCCAAAACACTTACCCATTAGATTATCCAACACCTTTTCCATCAAATTCCTTAAATTTTCAAATTTTCAAGTTTTGGAGAAGTTGTAGATTTCTTTGGATTTTTGTTTAGAGTGGTTAGAAAGGAGATAAGAAATCATTTTGGAGTTGATTAAAGAGTATTTGAGCATTGGGAAGTGCTACATTGGATTTTCAAGAGAGATTTTTCAAGAAACCCTACAAGGTTACCTAGTGCCCACCAAGTGTTCGAAAAAATGTCAAGGAGAGTGAGAACAAGAGCTTCTACGTCACAAGCCCCACCAATTGAGGAAGACAATGCCGCTCAACCATTCCTTGATGTGCCACCACCAATTTTTGTTGACAATGATTATAGAGAGTGGTATGGAGCAAGGTATAACAACTCTTTCATCATAGAGAAAGTACTTCCAACCAATATTGCTCAAGAACTTGGAGTTGGCCCCTTGTTTGTCAATAGAGGATGGGAGTCACTTCTTCAAGTGGATGGTACTACTACCCCGATTTGGTGAAGCAATTTTATGCAAATATGGACAAAGATCGTGATGGACATGAGTACACCATCACCACAATGGTGAAAGGTAAATACATTATGGTTGATGAGGCATATTTGTGTCAATTGCTTGGATTGAATAATGAGGGTAGTATGTTCTATTTCACTTATGTTGATGGAGAACAAAAGACCGCTACCAAGAGTACATGGAAAAGGAATGATGCTTTGAGAAGATTTAACATTCCTCTTGGTATGGATAACCAAGGTAATAGGGAAGTGAAGGTCAAGTACATGGAACCTAAGGATAGACTTGTGTGTTATTTGCTACATCATAATGTCATTCGTAGGAGTAGTAACAAGCATAAGCTTCGCATTGAAGACTTCTATGTTGTGGATAAGCTTTGTCATGGATTAAGTCGTTGTGATGATGGCTAGGTTGTTGCTCTCAAGGATGTGGGAAGTTGTCAAACCCACCTATGATGATAAGACCTTTGTTTTTCCATTGTTGATTAGCAAGATTTTGATCAATGAAAGAGTTGAAGTCGATGGTGAATTACGCTTCAGCAACGAAGGCAATGTCATCAATGTAAGTTTTTTAAGTCATTTGGGTATTAAGAGGCGAGTCATTTCCAATCGTGCACATTGGTATAATGTACATCGAAGGACTTATGAGCAAGGACTTGAACAGCCACATGTGGAAGGACAACCACCCTTGGAAGTTGATGAAGAGAATTTCCAAGAGCTACCTATGAGACAATTCCAACAACTTATGCTTCGAGAGATGAGGCAACATAGAAGTGAAATGAGAGCTTACATGGAGCAAATGGAGGAGACCATGCGAGACTACATGGGCCAAAGAAGGCCAAGGAGAGGCCGATGACTCTTATCCTTAGGACACTATATGTTTTGCATTTTTATTTTTCTTGTGTTTTGCATTTTATCATGACATTGCATGCATTTTTCTTTTATTTGTGTTTTTATTTATATTTTTCTTATGTTTATTTTGGATCTTATGTAAGACTTAAGTGTTTGGATGCTATGATTGATAATATGTTTGGACTAATTTGCTAAGATTGAGCTTCGACTTTCTTTGTGAATTAATCTCACATGTTTTCAATTAATTTTGATTGCCCCACTTATTGTGTTTTGGTTGCTAGTGAATAATTATTTGATTTGTCTAGAATTTTGGGTCTTCTTTATAAGTCAAATTTATCATTTTGCACTTACTTTTCCAAAAATTTCATTAGAGATCATTGAATTTTTTGCCAAATTACTAGCACAGCACACATTGAGGAAAATGTGTCTTTTAAGTGTGGGGGAGGAATTAGTCTATTTGAAAGATCCTATTTTTCTATTTTTCCTATCTTATTGACTGGAGATAAATTTTTCAAAATTTTTGAAGAAAATTGAAATTGTTTTGTATTTCTAATAAGTTTTGATTTAATTTCCATGAGTATAGTCTTGGGTAATACTAATTTGGTTTAAATACAATTGAAAATATTTTTCAAATTTTCTTATGTATAATTTCATTCTTTGATTGAGAAGTGTAATTATAAGGCTTTTCATACCCAAAAATGGTTTGACAAGTGTATTACTTCTAGAACTTGTGTTGAATCTTGTGTACATGTATAGAAGTATGTCATGGATATGTCAAAGACAAAGTGTGGGGGTATGAAGGGTAGCTAAAATCTTTTAAAAGAAGTGTTTTCATGAAAGAGGAGAAGAGACACTTCTGATCTTTCCATAGTTGTCACTCTTTAATTAATATATATATATATATATATATAATAAGAAGGTTAGTAACCTTAAAAGAGGATTAGAGGCATGGAATGCAGAAGTATTGTCCCTCTAAAAAAAATAGAATGTTAGTAACCTCAAAAGAAAAAAAAAAGGGAGTTAGTAACCCCTAAACCATGAACACTTCTAAGGTTAGTAACCTTGTTTTCTTAAAAATAAGCCACCCTTTTTAACCCATTCTAATTTTTGATGAATATCCATGATATTACTTTTTCTTTGGAGATAGATGTAAATACAAGCTTATGGTAAGTTTTCCTTGTCAAAATCATCAAAGGTATGTTGATCTTAGAACTTACACTATTGATTGGAGTGATTTTGTGCATAGTTGATTTGAATCTTATGGTCTTTGTATTTTTACTAACTTATATTGCATTTGATTAGAAAATGTAGATTAAATTATTAATTTGTTAGAAGTACTATGTTTTCTAAAGTTTGATGTTTCTAGTCAATGTTTTCATAATGTTTGTGGGTATCGTTCTAGTTAAGAAAACCCTCAGGTGACATCACACCTCCTAAGTACCTCTATTAGTCTTAGGTTGAAATGGCTTGCGACACGAGCTAAGTGCCGCCGTACACCTACGAAAGTGGAATCAATACATTGTTTAGTTTAGGACTAACTTTTGTTTTCTTAGGATTTTTAACACTAGTTTGCTAGGGACTAGCAAAACTTAAGTGTGGGGGAAATATGATCAGACCAAAATCATACATCTTTTTATTAGCTTTTTCCTGTGCTTTTTTAGTATTTTATGCTTGATTATGACTTATATTGGTTATATTTGTGTTCATAGGTGTTGACAAGAAGAAAAGTGCAAAATCATCAATTTTGTACCTTTGTAGAGCCTTTTTGGATGATTTATGACACAAATATTTTCCAAGGAAGTTTTGGATGAAGAATGGAGCCAACATGTTCGTGATTGAAGAGCTTGAATAGTCAATTTTATGCTTATCGAAGTCATAAAGTTGATTGCTTGGTGCTTTCAAGGCAAAGGAGCAAAGACAAGTTCAAGGCAAGAAGATATGTCAAGGTGATGAGCTATGACACAGCCCATCTGGGTGATCAGGCGAAACACATGGGTCTTCAGACAAACCATGTGGGCACCTAGCTAGAGTCGTGACACTGGCCACCTGGGTTCTCAAGAAAACCACATGGGTGTTCAAGGCAACCTTGTGGGCGCCCAGGTGGAGTCGGGATCCTTGTCCCGTGCGCGCCCAGCAGCCAGCGTAGACACTCCCATGTCACTTCCTCTTGAAGCTACTTCAATACTTTCCAGATTTGGCGACAGTTCAGGAAAACAGCGATAACTTTTGATCCAGAGCTCCAAATGAGGCATATGAATATGCGTTGGAAAGCTAACTCCGAGAGCTACAACCATTGTGTTTTGGTCGAAGCCCAGATCTGACGTTTGCATGGACGAAAATGCCCCTGAAGTCTGAGGACAGAATCTGTCTTTGGCCTGACTTGCGTTTTTGATCAATTGAGCCCATATATCTTATTTCGGTCAGCTTGAAGATATGGAGAACAGCCCAGAACGTCCCTAGGGTTAGTTTGAGTCATCTATAACTCTAAATTAAACCCTAGGCAGCCCCCTATATATACCCTCTTATCCTAGAAACCCTAGGCAAAGTTTTTATCTCTTTTTATTATTAGGATCTGCGGTTTTGAAGAGGAGGCCGCCGCCTCCCTCTTCTCTTCCTATTTTCTTTGTAAGTTTTTCCAGCCTCTCATGGATGGAATCCATGAGTAGCTAAACTCATATACTTCTTTTCCTTAGGTATTTTTGATCAATGAATCTATGGTGAGACTTTTGTTCTTAATAATTTGATTTTTTTTGTTTGAATATGTTTCTTATCCCTGTACTTCATCTTATGTGTTCATATTTTGATTGATTTGGTGCGCAACTTATCTTGAGATTTATGAATGCTATAGTTAGATTCATTTGGCTTGAGTCAAGCTAATGTTGGTCCAAGTGACAATTGTTAATTCTAGGAGTCCTAGGTTCAATGGGATTATCAAACCTTGTTGAAATCTATAGGCCGAGATGATAATAGATGTAGATGAGTTTGGTATTGATTTATCATGCATGCGGAAAAGTAAATCTTAATGCTTGTTCTATGATTCTTCCCAGGGGGATGCTTGATTAGAAACAATAGAAATTAGTTTTAGCGAGATGCGGATGAAGTTTTACTAGCATGTTGGAGGGTTGAGTATTCCTCTCCTATACCAATTATTCAAGTGGAGTTGTTTAAGATGTTAAGAGGATTACTTTATTCCAATGAAAATTGATGTCTACGTCTTAGGCTTTATGATTCTTAATTGATTGCAATTTAAGTCAAATTAATGTTTTGTGTCCATGATTCATGATTTATTAGATCAGAGTAATTACCTAAAGGAAAAGAAGTATGTTTTTAATCAATTGTTTTTCTCAAACTATTTTCTTAATCTTTAGTTTAATTCCATTTTATTGTTTTCTATTTTAATTTGTCTATTTTGAAAAACCCATAAAAATCCCCTTTGGTAAAACTTTCTTTAGTGTAATTTGGATTTAATTTGTTTCCACCTTCTCTGTGGGATTCGACCCCTACTTGCCCTAACTATTAGTTATTGGTTTGTGGGGATTTATTTTGTGATTGCTCAACGACTCGGTCAGTGAATCCCCAAGGACTTAATCAAATCAAACAGCACTTATGAGTATTTATATGAACTAGAAACAAGATGTTAGACTTGATTGACTCAAAATAAGGGCTAAATTAGAAGAGATAAGAAATTTACCTCCTAAAACCCTAAATCTGCCCGAGAACCCCCTTCTATATCGGGCTAACTCTCTTCTTCCTCAAAGTCAAACCCTAGCGCCGCCTCCTCCTTTCCAACCTCAGTTGCAGCGGCACCCTACTGTCGACGATGGCTCGATCAACCCCCCCCCCCCCCCAACCACAACAGGCAACACGACTTGCTTTCTTAAAACCGAACCCCCCCAAAAACAAGCCGAAACCAAAACAAAATCTTAACAGAGACAAAGAGAAGAAAACCGAAAGAAGAGGATGAGTAAACAAAGGGAATCCGGGTGGTGTTCAAGCTTCAACCCTTTGAAAAAGGTAAGCTTCTTAAACGCACCCCATGTTCCTTTTCCTTTGATTCCTCTGTGTGTTTTTTTTTGTTTTCAAAAAAAAGGAAGGAAAAACGATTCACCCTTAGAACCCTAATTTTCGCCCCCTAAAACCCTCTGGATTCTTCTTGAAAAGAAAAACCTCTCAATTTTTTTTTCCAAGAAAAGAAACCAGAAAAAACCTCCCCTCATTTGGAAGAAAGTGAGGCTTATATATTGGAATCGAAATTGATCCCCACCGTAGATAAATTTTTATCCAACAGTCCTCAATTTTCATTTTTTTGTGTAAATCCCTTTTAATTCCTAAATTTGTCGATTGTTGTAGATGAAGACGCTAAGGGTACAAGCAACAATTGTAAAAGGTGAGCTGGAATGGTTCGTACTGCCCTCCGCAGCTTATTTTGCTATTTTTGTTTTTTTGAACTTCACGTGAGCTTCTTGGTTTATTTATTTTGCAGTGTCTCTCTTTTGCTTCCTAAATGCTGAGGTGGCTAATGAGACAAGCTCCAAGTCCCTTTGGGACTCAATCAGGGGATAACACATTGGCAAAGGGCTTGGTGTTGACCTTTCCCCAGTTGGCTTGGCTCGGAATAACCTGGTAAGTTAACTTCCTATTTGGCCTCATTTTATTGTAATTCCCCTTGTCCATCGAGTATATGGTATTGTGCTGTGAATTGGTGATTGATCATGGCATGCGAAATAGAGTAGAAACTAAATGTGTATGCCCTGCTTTGGTCTTGTGTTACTCTGCCTTTTTGGTATTCTACCTCACTGTATTGATGCATTTTAGGCTTGTGGACGCCTTACTTTGCCCATTTGTGTGTGCAGTTAAGATGAAGTAATGAGTTTTGGTGATGTCTAATAAAAATGGAAGTGCAGGGTATTGGGAGTGCCCTTCTGTTTCGAATTCATCATGCATCCTGTTTTGCACACATGCTTTGTGATATAACTAGTGACTGTATCTGGGATCATGTATTTCTGAAAATGTAGCTTTAATGTAAAACACTAAGCTTAAGAGCCATTCCTGCCATTTTGAGTTCTGTTTTAGCTCATTTCTGCATTTGATCTTCAGTTTGCTCACTTGCATCTTTAATACCTTATGCTCCTCCTTTTGTTTGTTGCAATGCTTCATGAAGCTTGCTTGACTCCTATGGATTGCCTTGCGTCTGTTTTTTTTTAATCGGCTTTGTGTTGACACCCGAATTTTCATTTTAGGGTAAAATTGTCCATGAACATGAAAAACGAGATGAATGGCCATGATTTAAATGATGATGTGTTAGTCTTAATTGGATTTTAGGCCAACTTATGGATGTTTTTAGTAAAAGGCTTTGGTTTTAAGCCTGAAAAGCCTAAGTTGATTAATTGAGCCCAAGATTGGTCATAATTTAATTATAATTATCAAAAATAAAGTATGTAAATGTAGCCTATGTGTTTTCTAAACGCAAGCACAGGCTCGTTTGCTAAACGCTAGCACAGGCTCGTTTGCTAAACGCAAGCACAGACTCGTTTTCCAAACGCAAGAACATGAGTCGTACATTGCAGAAGCGTTTTCTCAACACGCGTTTGGGTTTTCTGATGCGTTTTGTAATCAATGATACATGAAGTAGGATATAAAGTTTCTATTCCTTGGTGATTGATTGCATGGTGCGGCAGTTATCCATTTTTACTCCCAAGCATTCGTGCAACGACCCGTTTTTTCAGCGCAGCCCATGCGTTGGAGCTAACTTTTCACCAGATTCGTTGCCAGAACGCGCGTTTGGAGGAAGCAGCAGCATGCGCCGACGCAGGCCAAGGGAATTTCGAAATTGGCTTTAATTTGAAGATAACAAATGTATTTCAAGGAAGAATGGCGTTCTAGAGCATTTCCTCATCAAGCAAACGCATCCAGAGAAGCTTTCTGAAGAGCAACAAGTCGTCGTTTCAGCGAAGGATCAAGTAAGGAAGAGTTTCAGGCCCATGAAGACTCTCCAAGGCCCATGACCAACCCCTATATAAAGGAGGCCAACCCAAGGTTTCAAGGACACAACTGAACTCATCAACACATCTCAAAACTAAGCCCTGAGCTTTTTCTCTGAAATTCTGCAAACTTCTGCATAATTCATCTGCTTTTCTTACAAGTTCATACTTGTTCTTCCATTTTTACTGCTTTTGATCTTGTCTCCGGACATGTTAACAGTTGTAATCCGTTTCCATCAATGAAATAGTAATCATTTGCTATTTTTCCTTGATTTGAGTACGAAAAACCTTTGAAACAGATATAAAATGAAGAAAATCTGAATCAATGATTTAAACAATCCATTTGTGACTTTGATTCGGTCCCCGCAATCCGCTTGATCTTAAATCCACTGCAACCAGCACTAAATTACTGTTCGTAAGACTTTGTCAATTTACTGTAAATTGACTGGCACGCCCTCGCCATAAGTATTCGCTCAAAACTCGAGAGATTTTTGGCGCAACATCTCTTTTTGGCACGCCCGGTGGGACCAAACAAGGATTTTCTTCTCACTGAGGTGTTTCCAGGTTTTTCAAATTTTACTGCTATTACTTTAAAATTTTCGCATCTTTTTCCAGTTTTCATGTCATGTCCAATTTTAGCTTTACTTCATGCTCTTCTTCTACCTTTCTATTTTATTTTCAAGTTCATTTTTACTATTGTTACGGCTCCTCCTAAAGATGCCGACAAAACGCAAGTTTCTTTTTACCACCTGTTCTTACGTAGACACAAAAGTGGTGATGAACGAAAAGGTGTTGACGGCGTTTCTCAAGGTCGCACCATGACTTATGGTGATCTTGCTAGCGTTTTGGAAGAGATGATGAATAAGATGGAAGCTAGATTTCAAGAGATGATCCAAGAACAAATAACCAAAAACGAGAATGGCTTTAAACAAGTTCAAGAAGCCATCTCTGGGATAACGGCAACACTCGGGGGGCAAGCGCAGCAGCATGTGGCGCCACCGCAAGTGGCTACGCTTCATCCGCAACCCCAAGTGGCTGCGCTTCATCCGCAACCCCAAGTGGCTGCGCTTCATCCGCAACCCCAAGTGGCTGCGCTTCATCCGCAACCCCAAGTGAATGGCCGCTTGTTTAAAGTAGAAAAGGCAAAAAGCGTTGCCATGGAGAAAAAATTGGCACCGTTTCATAAACAACCGTTGCAAAAACATCATCCGTTTCAGAAACAACCGTTGCAGAAACATCATCTGGTGCAGAAAATTACAAATGATAATGTTTACACCAGAACCATAAGATATGATTATGGCAACTCTGAAACTAAACCTTCGGAGCACCAACTCGAACGGCCATGGATTCCAAGGTCAGTGGCGTTAAGAAATTTTACTCCAAGAAAAAACTTGGAGTATTCTCCACCTAGTGCAAAGCAAGAGATGGTGCGTGCAAACGATCCTCCACCAAGAAAATTGGTGCGAAGAAGATTGGATTTTAATACAAGTCCTCTTTACCAAAAAGAAAATATTTCACCAACAAGGCAAATCGCACCAAGTTTTTCCAGATCAAAAGAATTTACTAATGAGAGATATTCTCCATACTATGGACGAAAAACATGGCATATGGCGCCAGTTACTTCTCCATTCGCACAACCTTCATCAAGCATGGTGTCATCCACGAAAAGGCAATTTCAGAAAGCTTTAAAGCTTGCACCATCGGCGAAGCCTTCAACAAAACCTTGGTCAATGAGGCCAAGACATGAAGCAAGGCCTTGGTCAAATCACCGGAAAGAAGAATTTCCTGCTTTGGCCATGGAAAAGGAAGTTAATCTTCGTAAAGAACATGCGTTGCGGAGTACTCGGCCAAAAATGGTGCAGCCGCCCCATATTTTTCAAAAAAGTGTTTGGCAAAAAGTGGAACATCCAAAATTCCCTAGCCAACCTATTCAAAGGAATAAGAAAACTTGGAGAAGAAGAGAGCTCCATAAAAGAGCGAACGCAAGAAAAGAAGTGGAGATGAACGCAGACTCCACACTCCAGAAATTTACTGTTGAAAACACCGCTTCCAATACGGATGATGGTGATAGTGAATTTGGTGCTACTAGTTCTTGTGATGGTGCTACTACTACTACTAGTAACACCACTCATGTTACTAATGTTGCTATTGTTGACATGAGCGAAAGTGGTGACGACGATGACACAATTCAATTGTTTCATGAAGATGGAGAACGCTCGGGGGGCAATGAAAACGGTGCCAAGATCGTTATTCTCTCCGAACATGATGATAATACCACTAACATTCAAGAGGATGGCGTGATTAATGCCATTGAAGAAGTTGGTGCACCAGCGCTGAAATCGGTGACCGCATTGGAAGTAGTGATGAAACGACAGATGATGTGACCGTTGATAACATTAATGCAAGTAATGACTGCACCACTAATGACGATGAAGAGCGCTCCGACGCTGAGAAAGATGAAGACCTCTCAGAACATGGTGGCGAGCAAACTAACGAAAACAAAGTGGAAAATGAGAAAGTTACGCTCGAGGGGCAACTTTCTAACCACCCGCATTTTGAGGAAGTTGAAGACTCTCCTGAATTAAAAAATGAAGACAACCTAGAGAGTGATAACCATTCAGGGCCCGATGCTCAAAAAGATGAAAGTCTCCATGATGAATATAATGTTGATCATGCACACGCTGATTTTTCCCAAGGCCAATCAACAGTTAAGAACGGTGTGTTAGCTCGGCTTGAGGTTTTGATGGCCAAGTTAGAATCTAGTCCAAAAATAACGACGGAAAGTTGGGGTAAAGAAACCAAAGAGTTAACCGGGAAATGGCAAGCAATGCCCGCGGGGCAAGAAAGATGGTGCTAAAACCATCGTTTCAAATGCATATAACGCTTAGTGGACAAAGCCGCCCCAATTGTAAATGCGGCCTTTAAAAAAAAAGTGTCAATAAAAACTTTGTTGGAAACCCAAGGCAACGTGTTGAGAAATTCAATTTCCACGAGCAATACATGACAACGAATTGATTCCTATCACCAAGTTTTTTACATTTTTGGTGAGGAATTGCCAAGTTTCTTGGTTTATGGCGACGTCAAGATCTTGGATGTGGTGATTAGATTCCAATGCCATTTTCTTTTTTATTTTGGCGTTAAAATTTGGTTCTGTAAGAATTTGGTTTTAATTGAATTTTCTTGGCCAAATTAAATAATATTGGCTATGGAAATAACAACTTTGAAGTGGTGCTAGCGAAGACTGCTCGTGGCGATGAGAGTTTATATTGCTTACCATCACCACCAATGAAAGAAATAATATTCAAGAAGTAATATTGAATGATTTCAATGCCATAAATAACTATAAGTGGCGTTGAAATTAAATTTAAAGTAAGGCCTTAATTAACTTTTTGGCGAATATTTAGAGTTTTCAACGTTGGCCTTATCCAATTTTGGCCACTTACAATGTAATCTCTTGTGTTGGCAAAACATGAAAGCCACCAAGTTTCATAAAGTTGCAAGTTTTTACATCGTATTAGGGTGTATATTTCATCAGGCAATTCTGCTACGCTCCATACCTAATGAAATAGGGGGGCAATGTTGACACCCGAATTTTCATTTTAGGGTAAAATTGTCCATGAACATGAAAAATGAGATGAATGGCCAAGATT